>BQNB010028623.1:0-56486 GCA_026074375.1 Tanacetum coccineum
AAAATTTAATACAATACGAAAGATGTAATTCCTTGAAACTCTTCTTAAATATTTACTGTTTATAACCGTTGTGTCGATTTTAATTGAGGAAATGGAAGGGTGAATCTTAAGGAAGATTAAGTGTTGAGGTAAAAGCTTTTGGACATATTTAATGTCGAAACATTCTACCCTGTTAGCCCAATAATAAGACGAAAAATATAATAAAATATTATTATTTTATTTAAATTATCAAGTAATCATGTATATATATATATATATATATATATATATCGTATCGTCTACTGAAATGTAGATTATTTATCTTTGGCTTGTGAGCTCTTGCTCATTTCTTTTGGTCGGTTTTCACGGGGTATTTTGGTCAGTTGTATCATTAAACAGTTTGAGATGTATTGTGTTGATGTCGCACTTTGCCTAAGTGTTTTTGAGTCGTTTTCGCGTAATTACCACACAATCATAAAATAAGATAAAGTGTTGATAATGAGATAAAGTATTGGTAACAAGACGACGATTTTTGTAATAAGATTAATGGTATGAGATATCGGGTTTAGAATAATATAGATTTGGAATGGGATTTTGGGATGAAAATGAGGATTTTGCATGAGTTAACGCGAGCACTTGTACAATAAGATAATTTTATATGAGTATTGATATAGTGAGTATATATTAGGTCGTTGCTGGGTACATTATGCGCTTGAGTAGAGGTTTATTGTGTTCTGCTTGATTGAGATTGTGCGGTTGCTTTGATTGCTGATTGAGGTGAGTTCTCGTAGTCTTACTTTTTACTGGTCTTTCTGTTGGGGGAAAATGATACTCAAATGTGTTTTAAAATATTTTGAATTGATCTGTGCGAAATGTGGTTTTGTTTTTGGGACAAGTTATGTGCTTATGACTGCTATGTGATGCATGATTGTTTGGATCGGATGGGTATGCCTACCCAGTATTGGTGATATTATTGGATCAGATGGGTACGCTTACCCAGTATGTGTGTGATTATTGGAGCGGATGGGTACGCCTACCCAGGTTTGTGTGTGGTCCTGCCTTAATTTTAGTGCTCCAGCTGGTAGGCCCTTTAGGTGCGTAAGTGACATATGGTTATTGATTAGCGGTAATGCTAAGGTTGTTTGCATATATTCACTGTCATATAGCACTATTGCCCATTGTTAAAATATTGGCACAGTTTTTGGGTTTAAGGTCAAACCGATGAGCTCACCAACATTATTGTTGACGATTTTGAGTATCATTTTTAGGTGGGTCAAATCAAAGGTATGTGATTGGTATTGGAAGAAGAAAGATGTAACCCAAGGGGACTAGGTAGAGATGGATGTGGAATCGAATTATGTTAAGATTTTAACTTGTAAAGTTCTGTAAAACTTTAGTTTTATGAATGTAAACTATAAAGTGTATGATCTTGTATCTTGTGCGATGAATGGTATCGTCGCATCCTGTGTTTCCGCCATTGACGGGGTGTGACAGCATCAAAAAGAATCCATCCAAAGGGAAAGAATATCAAACTTACCTGAGAAACCAAACCCATGGAGTTTTACTATCCCTTGTTTAGTTGATATATTTAACATAAATGCCTAGCAGACTTAGGAGTTAGCGTTAATATTATGTCTAAATCTGTGTTGGAAGAATTAAGTCTGGCTGAACGAAAAAATGCAAACATGACAGTAGAAATGGCTGATAAAACTAGATGTGTTCCCCAGGGGATAATAGAAAACGTCCTGGTAAAGATTGATAAATTTTCTTTCACCTCCGACTTTGTAATCATTGATACAAAGGAATCAAACAATAAAACTATCATTCTTGGTCGACCTTTTCTAGTAAACATTCATGCTGAAATTAATGTTTCTACCAGAGAAGTCTCGTTAGGGATTAAGGAAGACAGGGTGAAAATCAAAATGAACAAACAAGGGTGTAATTTCACTACATCTGTTAGCGAACATCTTAATGAGAGACCAACATCATAAGAGATCCAGATAGATATTTACGACACTAATCTGCATGAATCTTGTATTCAGGACAATCAATCACAGGATGAACCAAGTTATGGAGCATATAATACAAACTATAAAACCCATTGGTGTGAGCCTGTTCGCCAAGAACATGAAAAATGATACACATTCTGGGCATTATGTGACCCTTACCACGAAATATGTGACAGAGGAGGAATCTCAAATAAAAAATTGAAGCATTATTGGAAAAGCACAAATAATGATGATCGCATAGACTTAGAATGGGAAGTATTAAGCTATACAAACTGGATAAAGGCAAGGTACGGTAAGGTAAACGATATTACAAAAGAAAAGATTCTTTAAAAAATTTAGGACAATAAGCTTGGAGGACAAACACGAGAAAAGACTATAACGGAAACACGGGAGGATCCTGAGAAATGTGGGGAGACCAAGACAAGAGCAATAATCGGGGAAATGGTTAACAAGTTACCTAAAGAATGGTTTTCAGGGGTTAGCAAAGATAAGGATGATTTGGAAGGAATCAATGACTACCTGGAACCTACGTTGTATGATGGATTCATTGACCTTGATGACAAAGCATACAAACTAAGAAGGAACAAGTTACTAGGAATGCCCTATACAGAACATCCACCAATTTTAAAAGAAGAAGCTAAGATTACAAGATATAACCTGGGGGCCAGTGAGGTCTTCACAAAAACTAAAGTCTTAAAACGGAAAGGGTTCCCCACGACAACATCTAACATCGCCAATATAAGGGCAGAGATAATTGATGATATAAATAATAAATCAGAAGATCTTTCTAGTACAAAAAGGAGACATTGGTGCAAACCAATTTACTAGTGGAAAGAAGATGTGTGCACCAAATGGGCCTCATGTAACCCTTATTTCGACGAATGTGATGGAGAAGACAACCCTAGAGAGAACAAAAAATATTAGGAAAGTAGCAACGACGATAAGCGAACAAGTTTAGAATGGGAAGATTTAAGTTTTGACAACTAGGTAAGAGTGGCCTTTGGAAAAGTATGTAAAATAACTGAGAGAATATACAAAGATTATTGGAGAAATAAGAAGTAGGAAAAATTAGAAAATAAAGAAATGTAGAATGGTCATGAGTCTAACTTAAAGACTTATTAATAAACAAAAGTGCTTGTCGGGAGACAACCCGTCCTTTATTTATTAAAATTTCCTTTTTGCTTTACTTGGTTTGCATGTTCTTACTTTGTTTTGCAGAATCCAGCAGCTAGGAGGCAATTATCAAGACCGGCTCGACTCATAATCATGTGGTAACTTTGTTGAATCTGCAGCAGTTACGGCGTAACAACTTTAATTTACGTTGTAACCATTATAGTTACGACGTAATCCAGTTTACGATTACGTCGTAACTCTTTAAAAACTTAAAAAAAATCATACCACTTGATTACGACGTAACCACCGGAGTTACGCCGTAACCTCCTTCTGAAATCCTAAAAAATTGTCTAAACCTTGTATTCGTAAATGGACTTTGTGGGTATGTTCTCTGGAAGCCCTCACGAGACTAAACTCGTCCACTTGGGCCACCAAGTGGTTTAAAAGGCTTGTTGCATATGCTAAATACAACCGTGATTCCTACGAAAGTGAGTTAGGTTTGTATTTTCTGTACACTTTATAATTCTTGTAGAACGATATTATGCTTTGGTTTTTGTGATCACAGGGGAAAGAGCTTGCGTAAAGACAGAGATAATCTAAAAGATTTATGCCAAATTTCAATTCTCGAAGCAATGCTCAGGGAGTTTCTTGTCCTAATTCTAGTCTTTTCTTTTTATTTCGTTTCCTTCATGTACAATAGGGACATTATACAAATTAAGTGGAGGTATGGGAGTAGAATTAATACTTGACGTATGTTTTGCCTTTGATTTTCTAGTTTTCTTTGAAAATTATGCCAATTTTAAATTTTTTAACATGTTTTTCTTAAAAAAACTAGAATTAATCTTTGCCGAATGCACATTACCCTTTATTATTACTTGGTGAGATTTAAGCCTAATATTCCGTTTCCATCATATTATTCAAAAATCCATCAAATATATTGAGTGTGCCGGTAGTATTGTAGACTTTAAAACTTGGCATGTACATTATGTCGAGACCTAATTGATTAGCAGGAATAGATAGTTCAAGAAGGCGACACTTAGAAAATCACCCAAATAGCCTATATGTGTGTGTTTATCGACTTGTTACACTGACTTGTCGACCACCCGTAATAAACCCTTTTGTTGCACTCATTATTAGTGCAAGATACCCCTAGATCACCCTTGTTAAATCAATCTATGTTTTTACCCAATGTCATATGTATCGTTACACCATTTCACCTTAACCTACCCTGTAGTCTATAGTTATCTTTGTGTTGAAATTTTTGGCTACTTAAGACCATGGTTCGGGGGAATGGGAACAAAAATTTTATGCATTCGTGGAATATCAATCAGTTATGATCTACGAAGACCCCCCTGTATCATCACTTTTGACATTGTTCATATTAAGTGGGGGGATGTGCGTATAATATTAAATGATGCAGGGGAAATAATAAAAAGATATAAACTCTTGTAGCATTTGCATGTTTTAAAAGAAAAAAAGAGGGTGCAACAAGGAAAAAAGGGCTTAAAGTGAAATTATTTGAAGAATGTTACGGCGTAACACCAAAAATGGTTACACCGTAACATAAATTAAGCAAGTACGAATATCAAGGACAACTTTATGATGTAACACCATATCCAGTTACGCCGTAAACATGTATTTGGAAGGAAATCTTACCAAAGATAGAGTTACGGCGTAACACACCTTTTGGTTACGCCGTAACCATGAAGATCCACATATATGGAATGAAGATCACGAACTTATGGAAATTATGTGAAGGTTACAGCGTAACACCATATCTGGTTACGCCGTAACAATTGCTTAATTATGGAATGTCGTGTATAAAGGTTATGGCGTAACACCTTTATTAGTTGCGCCGTAACAGGTTCGATACCTATAAATAGAGGCCTCATTCAGCTATTCCGACATCACTTCCTCCACAGCCAATTAGAGAGGCGACAAAGGCTTCCAACCTTCGAAGAATTCCACCTGGAGTCCAAGGGAGATCACACTTTACTTACTTTTTGTATTTAATCGTTCAAATACGAATACTGTAAGAATTATGAGCTTTCAATCTATGATTACATCTATTTCTTGATGTGTTTCCATTACCATGAGCGGTTAAGCACTTAAAGTGTTGGCCTAGTTATGTAGTTACTATTATTATGATGTTTGTTTCCTGTTAGATTATGGTTTCGTTAGATATTCCTTGACTGTCGTGTAACCCTGGGTTTTGGTAGTACGGGTGGTTTGGATCTTGCTTGACCCATTATTAGATTATCATGTCAATATGGGATCAACTGGGTACTAGGGAGGAGTTATTACTCCGTCCTTAGTGTAGGAACTAATCGGTCTCCGCACTTATCACTCATTATACTTAAAAAGCATAGGAACTCTTTCAGAGGGGGTTAATAATCTGTATAGGTTATTAGATAAGTTTTGGGAATAGTTGGGATTAATCACTGCAACCTAGATAACCTACCTCCTATACGATTTAGACTGATTCGGAATCACATAGAGTATAGGATAGACTAAATATAGCTACTCAAGTCTATCGACCTTAGAAACCACTAATGAAACTATAATTTAACATTGCACAGGAAAACGTTTTAATAACAGTAATAATGAAGTAACTAGGTTAGCACATTTTCTCTCCTGATATCTCTAACTCTTTTAATTTTCAGTAATAAATTTTATTGTTATTTTAAATTCATTTCAAATCAATTCAAAAACCATTTTTAAACGTGACATTTCAAATTAAAACTAATTACAACTTAGCTCTTGGGACGACCTCAGATTTACCATCTCTACACTACTCACGATCGGGTTCTCTGCCCGTTAATGCGTTGTCAGGTGAATCGAGTTTTATAAATTTAAAACTTGATAAAAATATATTTAAAATAAAATACACATCATTTTCCCACTGTTAGATCATGGTTTCGTTGGATATCCTTTGACTATCGTGTAACCCTGGGTTTTGGTAGTATTGCGGGTGATTCTAAAATAAGCACGTTTAAGCTATGAATAAGCTAAGTAGCTAAAGCTTAACACCAACTTACGAATCAATAAGCACAAACAAAAAAATCATGGCTAGGAGAAAACGAAATAAACAAGGACGAATTAAACAAAGACATAAGCTAGAAGATAAGCTCGAATAAGCTATCGCAATCACTAACAAACCATGAGCTCTGATACCACATTTTGGCTTATCACTTCACAATCACACACACAATTTACTTGTAAGTTTAGAGAGAGAGAGAAGTTTTAGAGAGAAAGATAAACAAAAGAAAATGGTTACTTCACTAAAAGAGAAAAATCGAGCAACACCCTCTCCACACTTAGAGAGGGCTATATATAGTTGTGTACATGGGCCGACCTTGGGTTTAAGTGGGCTTCCAAGGCCGGACTTGCTATCTAATAGGCTTAAAGCCCGTAAATAGGCCCAATTAGCATTCTAGAATTCTCGGGAACATATAATAGACTAATACAAGGTTCGGGAGTCTTAATGACCATCACTTCACATAATACTAGGTCTAACAATACACCCTTTTAGGGTTTATGTAGTTTTAAAATCTTGTTTTAACAAAATAAGTTGTACAACTAGCATGTATGCATCAAGATGATAAGGAAAGTACAAGTTATTTAAGAATTTGAAGACTTACAAAGTTGGAAGGTTTTTAGAAGGAAGAATGAGATTAGAACAACCCAAATGTTGTTTAATTAATAACCGGATGATACAAATGATCAAACCTTCAATAAATCTTCAAGTTTTTTTGATCAAAGATGAAAAATTATGAAATTGTGTGTGTTTCTTGGGTGGTTCGAACAAAAGAAGGCAAAGAAGAAGAGAGAAAACTAAATTTTTAGTGTGTGTGTTATGAATAAGAAAATGGAAGCAACAAGATATAAATAATACAAAGTTTACTTCACACACTAAGTGTGTGTTGTGTGTGTGTCGTGTACAAGAGACAAGGGAAGAGAGGGGACCAATTTGATCCTCCAATCAAATTCAAGTTAGAGCTAAACATGTGATCAAGGCTTGTCTTATTGATTTTGAATTCAAACTTGCTCACCAAGGTGCATGGGGTGTTTGTTTGTGCCGAACAAGACAAAGGGGAGGGGGGACCAACTAATTTTCTTCATTTTATTTTGCTAGTGCTTCCCACTTGATTTAATTTCCAAGTCTTGCATGCATAAGCTTATGTTATAAGTAAACCACGATTTACGCAAGTAACAAAACGAATAATGGTATCACCGAAAATTATGAAATTTTAAATATTGCCATAAAATGTAAAAACGTGGCTATTGCCAAAATACTACAACGTTAGGCATCCCGGTTCGCTTTCGGAGATGATTCTCAGATAAAAGCGGGAATACTTCTCGGTTACACGCAAAAGCTAAACGAAACTTTAAAAATTCAAATTGCAAAACGGAAACGGCTAACTTATTGGACGGAAATTCTCAGGGTGTCACAAAGTTTTACAACTCCCTAGGCAGAGTACCTAACCGTTGTAGTAGTAGTATAGGCAAGACTCGAGGGTTGTTATCGTTCTCTAGGGGAATAGGTTGGGAAGGCTTGATCACGGTCTAACAGAATTCTAAGGGTTGAGGGAAGATTCTTTTTGTGTTTTTATATTTTATGAAAGCAAGTAAAATCATATATTGAAGATGTGGTTTGTTTTAACTATTAAACTAAATATTAACTAAGCTACTTGTGATAACAATATAATAAAAGACTGTGTTTATTTAATCATGTATTACTCCCTAGATTGTTTTTCCTAGTGTTGTTGCTTTGTCACACTTGTGATGATCTATGTAATCATTTCCTAAGTCATGAACGAATTACACGAACCTGTCGTCTATTTAATATTTCGTTAAGGCAAACAAGTAAGGTAGTATGAAGACTATTACAAGGCCCCTAAGAGTATATTAAATGCATTTGAAATATATTAAGAGTGGATCAACCATATAAGGGGCAAGGTAGTATGAAGACTGTTACCCGATGGTATCCTTGCTACACAATAATGTTTTCCTAGACATATCAACAGCGATACAGACAAAAGCTGGTTTTCTAAGACCTAACATGCATATTCATTACAAGAAGCAACACCACTAAGATTTACATTCTAGGTTTCATACAATCATAAATAAACACAATAGAAGGTTTAGCCAAGCATGTTATAAGTAAAGCAAGAACAATAATGAATCAAACAACAAGACATATTAAATGATTAAGATAGTCTTACTTGATTAAAACATGAATTGAAGGAAGTACAATAGGGTTTTGAGGCCCTAAAATCGTCCCTAACAGCTGCTAAACGAACTAGGGTTCGTCCCTTTCTTTTACTCTAAAGTTACACACTTAAAACCCTAAAAACGGATTTATATATATAGGAAAATCGCTATGACGGCATCGCGTTTTAATCTTGACGCCGTCCTGCGTAGAATATTCTAGATCTTGGGCTGAGTCATGCGAGATGACGCCATCGTGAAATGTTGTGACACCGTCATGGTGGGATTTATGACGACGTCACGTGTATTTTATGACGCCGTCTCCAGCCTCTGAGTAGAAATTCTTAAGAGATGTTGGTGTAGGTCCGTAGTCTTGTCTGTTTCTTCTCCAAATGAGCCCAAGTCACATGTATTTCCTCCAAATGCCTTCCAAATGCTGAATGTTGAATACCTGAAAAGGAACGATTAAGTACCTATTTTGGGCATAAATGCACGATTTAGGGGGTTAAACGACCCCAAAAAAGTGTATAAAATGACACCTCATCACTTTTACATTGCTCTTTAGTTTCTAATGAATTCTTCCTTATCAGTCATGCTTCGCGGCAACTCATTTCTTGCCAGCATCATGTTATTAGCGTTTCTCATCTCTGCTCCTGTGAGCCTTTCTAAAAAAATTCGACTGTGGTCGACAAAGAGATTATCTGGCTGCGAAGCCTACCTGATTATTTCAGGCCTACGTAGTTGAATTTTATGTAAAAAGCGACGAAACAAGTTCATCATTTCCTCCTCCATTGCAGCCTCCACGTCAAATTCTTCTCGTAGTTTCATAAGGATAGTTTGTCTCACGTCATCTGGTTCAGAAGCCATAGTTTTTGAAATAGTAGTGGGGAGAGTTTTTGAAATGGTAGTGGAAAGAGTTTTTGAAGCGAAGTCTTGTTTAAAAAGAATGAGGGTAAAGGGCATTTATAGGGGGGAAAGTATTCTTTGGGAGGAATACATGTATCTGTTGCATAGATGTACACGTACGAAATCAAACAAACTAAATTTTCATTCATTTAAATAAAAATACAAATTACAATACGAAATTTTAAAAACAATACGAAAACTAAAACACAATAGTCCTATTTGTATTTTGCATGCATCCAAACAAATTTAGTATTGATTTGATCTTGTATTTTTGTCGCCTTTCTAAACAAAGCATTATGCATCTCGTAATCTTTATTAGATTTGTCTTTCAAAAAAGTGTCAATCGAAGTGTGTTTCTCTTGCGGAATGTCATTGCATTCCTCGTATGCTTTCCTCATATCATCTTTAGCTATGCTTGCGTTCTCAAATTGCACCGCTAAGTTCATAATCGATTGCTGACGAACGTTATCCTCCTCAATTTGTTTCTGAACATAGCTTCAATTTCATCGATGGTACGTGAAAGTGAACAAGCATTAAGATTTTCAGTAAAGATTAAAAGTAAATAAAATATGAAAGAGTGAATGAAAATGTATAAAGTGTATATAAATTGTGTATAAAATAACAAAATAAATTGGGTATTTACGGTGTTAAAAAGGTTTAAATTTTAAAAAGTATTTTTTTATATAATCAAAATACGTCGTTGATATGTGTGTCGACTGAGTCAGAAATCATGACCTCAACCCACAACAACCGACTGAGTTGCAGTGAAAGCGACTCGGTCGTTAGTGGGTCGGTCTCTCGGTGTGAGAGCCCGGCCTTAACTACTAGTACTTTATATCCATGATGATCATCCGTCCACCATACTTAAAGAAAAAAATAAAAAAAATCCTTATACTATAAAAGATTCAATTTTCCTATATTTAATGTGTTGTCTTAATGAGGGAGAATTTACAAATCGTCTTCAAGAGTAGCCTCTCCATTTGCCTATCATTAAAGTTGCAAGCAGCTTCAGGGTTTTAATGAGGGAGCATTTACAAATCGTCTTCATTAGCAGCCTCTCCATTTGCCTACCTTTGAAGTTGCAAGCAGGTACATGGTTTTGTTCTTTTATGGTTCCATTTTGTTCGCTCCCAATTTTTATTATTGACCTAATTTTTTAAATTGATTGATTTATTTGATTGGGTTTATTTTCAGGTTAATGATCCGTATGTCCAATTGACAATCACAATAAAGTATCATTCTAAGGTATGTTTTATTCTGAGTTATTGATTATTTTTGTGTGCTTTTAAAATAGGTTGCTATGATTATTTTTGAATGGGAGCCGTTTTTCAGTTTTGTGATTAAAATCAATGAACATCATGTGTTCGATAGCTTAATTTTAATCCACCTTATATTACTGAGAGCTGTTGCCAAAGCTCTCGCTCAAGAGGAACAGAGCCTGCTTCTGAGAAACATCATAAAAAAAGAGCATCCTCACACAGGATGGAAGCTCTGTCAGAAAACGAAGGTAGCGCAAAAGGACACTAGAAGTCAAGGTCAAAAAAGCAAAGGTCAAGCATTGAGGATGGTCGATCTATCCCAGCAATGGGTATGTGAGGATAATCTGATCTGTTCACTCCGTGATTCGCTCTATTTTGATCTCCCAAATGGGTCCCCGAATGCCAAGTCACGGCATAAAACTTATGACGAAGCGAGGATCAGAAGATCATTCAAGATCTTTCAGGCAGCAGGCAAAAGTGGAACGTTGGGCGAATGTCAACATGGGCTCTATGTTCAACCTCCCACAGCTTATCGGATTCCGCAGGGTATGGGTGATGACCTCCCTCAAGAATCCTAGTTAGTATGATGACTTAAAAAGAGGCCTTCTGGTAAACTCCGTAGCAGAAAAAAAGTGCATCAAATGATCCCGTGGAAATCCACCATATCATGCAGAGATAAGGGGGTCTACGGTAGATTTTGTGCGTTAGATTCAAGGTTTTTGATGAAAGACAGGGATGTGAAAGAGGGCACCAGAAATCATGAAAATTTTAGGATTCATGCATGGAATCACAAACCCTGAACTGATCAAACGTTTGCACGATAAAATCCTAAAGTCAGTAGATGAGATGATGAGGATTACCATGTCCTTCCTTAGGGGGAGATGGCAGCTGGTAACCAAGAACGAAAGAAGTCACTTCCACCATGAAAACAGTAGGAGGCCAGACATAAGCAGAATCTTAAGAAAGGAGGTTTTAAAAATCAGCAAAGGTCAGAGCGGAGACAAGATGGGTTTACTCTTCTCTTAAAATCCCCAAAAGAAATTCTGGCCTTGGAAAAAGGAAAATTTGAATCTCCACCTCTAATGATGACCCAGGTTGAAAAAATAAATAGCAATAAATTTTGTGAGTTTCATGGAGAGGTGGGGCACAACACTGAGAATGATGCACATGAGGGTAATAGAAGAATTGCTGAAGAATTGGAAATTGTCGCATGTAATCAAAGAATTAAAGCAAAACAGTGGGAAGGATCAGCCAAAAGAAAACAAAAAAGAGGAAACGTCTAGTAAGGATAAAGCCTTGGCAATCCTGATGGTATAGCCGTGGCAGAGGGTAGCTAGATAAAGATTTACCCAAAGTTTTTCCTTCGACCGAGAAATTTCATTCCAACCTCTAAAAGAAGAAGAAGGAACTGAAGGACCAATGATCACTGAAGCAGAAATTGGAGGCCATTTCATACACCGAATGTACATGGATGACAGGTCAGCTTTAGAAATACTATAAGAACATTGCTTTAACAGACTTTGCCCAGAAATAAAAAATCAGATGGTTCCGGCCACTGCCCCCTTAATAGGGTTCAGTGGCGAAATCATATGGCCATTAAGGGAATTGTCACTATTGGTGAAAATTGGAGATGAAGAACACTCAACTTCGGCGTGGATGAATTTTGTGGTAGTAAGATCGTCATCTCCATACAATGGAATCATCAGAAGACCGGGAGTCAGGAAAATACAAGCAGTTCCGTCAACAGCTCACGGAATGTTAAAGTTTCCTGTAGCAGGAGGAGTACTCACACTAAGAAGCAGCAAGATCATTCCAATTGAATGTGCGGTGGTCTCAGGACTAGAGGGAAAACCTCCAGCTTCCCATCAAGCCATAGAAGAAAGAATTAAGGTAGCAATAAACCCAGATTACCCAAAATAAACAATAATGATTGGGTCTACTCTTACAGAGGAAGGACGGAACAAGCTATGTGACTTACTCCAATGTAACCTAGATGTGTTCTCTTGGAAGCCTGCGGACATTACCGGCGTCCCAAGGCATATAGCGGAACATCGGTTGAATATACGGGAAGGATGCCCTTCGGTCAGGCAAAAGAGGAGAAGTCAAGTAGCAGATAGGAACCCGGCAATATAGGAAGAAGTTTAAAAACTTGTTGATGCTGGTATCATGAAAGAGGTCCACTACCACAGTTGGTTATCTAATCCGAAGATGGTGAAAAAGCATGATGATAGCTGGAGAATGTGTGTAGATTTTAAAGACCTGAACAAAGCATGCCCTAAAGACGGTTATTCGCTACCAGAAATAGACTGGAAGGTGGAATCCCTCTGCGGATTTCCCTTCAAATGCTCTCTGGATGCATACAAGAGTTACCACCAAATAAAGATGGCAAAAGAAGATGAATAGAAGACAACAGTCTCTAGCCAAAAGGAGTATTTTTCTACTCTAAATTGCTCTTTCGGTTTGAGGCACTTGCCGGGAACATACAGCGTCTGGCTGGATAGGGCATTCCATAAGCAAATCGGCAGGAATCTCAAGGTATATGTGGATGACCTAGTCATTAAAAGCCGTACGAAATACAAAATCATTAAGGACATTAAAGAAACATTCAAAACCTTAAGGGAAACCAACATGAAGCTGAATCCAAAAAAATGTACCTTCGGGGTAGAAGAAGGGATATGTTGTTTTTCCTGGACCAATGTAGCTGATGTTTTAAGTCTACCATCTCCGAAATGTTTGAAGGACGTACAAAAGTTGAATGGAAAGCTGGCAAGCTTGAACAGGTTCTTGGCTAAATCAGCTGAGAAATCATTACCGTTCTTCAAAACTCTGAAAAAGTGCACAAAGAAAAGTGACTTTCACTGGACAGAAGAAGCCGAGGCTGCGTTTAAACAAATGAAGCAGCTCATAGCAGAACTTCCCACACTTACCGCACCAGAAGAAAAAGAAGAGCTCATTATATACCTGGCGACAGCAAAAGAAGCCGTAAGTGTAGTCTTAATAACTGAAAGGGAAGCTAAGCAAATGCTAATTTATTTTGTTAGTCGTGCCTTAAGAGGCCCGGAAGTAAATTACACATCAATGGAAAAATTGGTTTTAGCGCTGGTATACGTCAGCAAGCATCTGAAAAGATATTTTCAAGCACACCCGATTATAGTGGTCACCGATCAGCCTATAAAGCAAGTATTATCAAAACCAAAAGTGGCAGGAAGGCTACAAAAATGGAGTATAGAGTTAGGAGAATATTCCATACACTATAGACCAAGAGTATCTGTTAAGGGACAAATCCTAGCGGACTTCATAGTTGAACGGCCAGAAGAGGATGATCCGGACACTGCCATGGAGGTCGAAGACGAACTTCCAGAACGGTGGATTTTGTTCACAGACGGGTCGTCTTGTACGGACGGCTCTGGAGCAGGACTAATACTTACAAATCCAGAAGGAGCAGAGTTCACCTACGCTCTAAGGTTCAGGTTTGAGGCAACCAACAATGAGGCTTAATATGAAGCTTTGATTGCAGGATTAAGAATAAAGAAAGAAATGGGTGTAAAGAACCTCCAGGAAAATGTGGATTCCAGATTAGTGGCTAACTAATCTAGTGCTATCCAAATGTGGCTCGCAACCTACATCAGATCTCTCTCAGGAAGCAAGATATGATTCGGTGCTTGGAAAAAGCAGATATGATTCAGGATGTTCTTAATCAAACAAGTACCCAGAAGTGAAAACAAAAAAGCTGATGCGCTAAGCAAAATAGCATCCACTAGCTTCGCACTCCTAAGCAAACAAGTGTTGGTTGAGGAACTCAAAGAGAAGTCAATAAATGAGTTAGAAGTATTAGCAGTAGTAGAAGAAGAGGGGAGCACATGGATGACCCTGATTTATGAATACCTTACAAAAGAAACTCTTCCAGCGGAGATGGATAAGGCAAGAGCGATGCGGCAAAAGTTACAACGGTTCATTGTGATCAATGGGGTTTTATACAAAAAATCATTTCTCGAACCATGGATACGGTGTGTCGGGCCGCTCCAAGCAAATTACGTCCTGAAAGAGATACATGAAGGATCTTGTAGCATGCATGCAGGCATGAGATCCGTAGTGGCTAAAGCTTTGCGAACCGGATACTATTAGTTATGTTATCATCAATTAACGTTCATACTTTACTTCATGTTTCCCTAACGTTTTTTATCCTTTTATTTAATTATTGCAAAGATATTGGTACTTAATGCCGTAAAGTTTATTATGGCAATATTTATGGAGTAACAGTGAGAAGAACGCAAAAAGGCGCAATTCTTAGAGCTTAAACGATGAATTGGAAGATACTATTTCTTGCACAGCAATGTAAATACGGCGTAAAGCATCCAGCTCAGTTAAAAGAAATGCGTATGATCAATTGATCGGCGTATCCTTAGAAACCAATACGCCGTATGCACAGCTGTTCATCAGTCAAAGATATGCATTTAATATGATTGATGGTAATTATCTTTAATTATATGATCTGTTCGCGGACTCCAGGTAATTAACCCTATACTCGTTTCCACTTATCCCTTACGGCGTTCTATGGCCGTTATTTCAGTCACTATAAATAAAAGCACTCAAAAAACGAGTTTTAGTGTTGCAATATCACATTCTCTGTTTATAATATACACTAAAGTCGAATTTCTCAAGCAAGATGAAGCAAGGTAGAGCACTAATCCTAATTCATTGAAGGACATGTGTAATTCTTACTTTCTTAATCATTCTATTTTAATTGTTTGATCACGTTTGTAATAATGACAATTATTATGGGCTAATACCCTCGGGTATTAGCCATGTTAATGAAGATTATAATGTTTGGTTTGTTTTAATCTGGCTTTGCTTAATTTATCGTTGCTGTTTAATTATGTTTATCGCCTTATATTTGTTTATGTGCTTGTACATGCGACCTATCATTCAACTGGGTCTAGCGAGACTACGGTACCTTGATGCTGGGTGGCCTCTCCATGTTGTGTTTTATATGCCCGGACCAATAGGATCACAAATGATACTTTATCATTACTCTTTGATTATGAGCTTAGTTGACCGGCAGGTGACCCGATAATTGTTCAACCAGTATTGTTCATTTATTAATTGGTATTGATTTTGGTGGTGGACTACCGGTGTATAAAACAACATCAAGCAATAAGTGGGTAAAGTCCCGATGGGCTAGGGTATTAACAGGATCACCACTGCTTTAATTCCCTATGGTAGATTATAATTAAACTATAGGATGCTTTATGCGGATGCGTTAATCGTGACAGGATTGTTCGTGTCTAGGTCTTAGGAAGAAGTACCGCCTAAGTCTTAAGAATGATATGTCACCTCGAGATATAAGCAGCCATTGCACTAATTAATCAAACCAGCATTTAATCAAATTTAACATGGTTAATACAGTTTTCTATTATTTGGCTTGTTCCGCTCTTTTGTCTTGTGTTTATTTGCTTTAGTGTGTATTGTGCTTAGAATTGATATTTGTCACCATAAACCTGTGCCAGTCTCTCAGGCTGAAAACCCCCCTTTTACCTCTAGTAAATATGTATAGCATAGGTTTAACCAGTAATTAGACTAATCTAGATAGAATAAAATACTAATAGAATAATAGGTTAACTCTCACTCTTAGTGTTCGACACCCTACTTACCGCGAAGCTACATCTTGACCGGGTACTCTGCCCGTTAAAGTGTTGTCTTTAGGTTAGTCGGCTAAATATAAATGTAAAACCTGATAATCATAAATAACACCTATACAACGACACATCAAGGTTTTTGGCAGTTTACGGGGCATGTGATTGCTTATCTTTAATTCTTATTAGTATTCTATAACCTTTAACTTGTTTAGTGTAAAATTATTAATTCTGATTTCTAACAGCTAATTGTTTATTTGTGTGCTTTAATTTATTGCATTTAATTGTGTTTTATATAGTATTATGTTTTGACTGATCACTTGATACGGCGTATCCACCAGTTGGATACGGCGTACCTAACCTTCTACTTAGGATAGCGTGTTGTTTTTACTGTCTAAACGGCGTATTTGTTCTTTCAAACATACGGCGTATTCAGTACTCTCATACGAGCGTCCAGCTACTTCAACAGGACTCACGGCGTATTCCTGATCGATTGCATATAGGAATATAAGTTATCTGATATAACAACAGTTTAATTTTCCCCCATTTAAGCATCATACTAACATTTTCCTCCATTTATGAGAAAGTGGTGATTGCAGAATACAACTCTAGGCGATGGCAGGCTTTGATGACATAAAGAGGGGGGGAAACGGGCATGCTAACTCACCAAAAATCACAAAATTTAAAATCGGTGATGAATTTCTGAAAATATTGCAGGATAACACCTTCAATGGCATGAACGGAGAAGGGGGAATTGGTATATGACCACATTGCAAGAGTGCTTGAAATAACCGAATGGATTAAAATACCTAAGGTGGAGAAAAATGTACTACGATTACACGTCTTCTCGAAATCACTTAGTGGAGATGCCCAAAAATGGTGGATGGGAACGATGAGATCGAGGGAAAAGCCATCGGTTGGAATGAAACGTGTAATAAGTTATGTCGTAAATATTACTCCCTATCCCATTCCAGCAATAGTAAGGTACCTGACGATTTGGACAACGGCACGGACTACCTTGAATTCTTTTACTGGCTTGCACTCAAATTCGCCAACTATTGGGAAATTGACAAAAACACCCAAAACGGGTTATGGGAATTCTACGTGATGGGTACTAAGGGGGCGATGGGCGGACCTAGACCGATGAACCCACGCAACGAAAAGTTAACAAAAGAATGTTAGGATAGTTTTTATAAATGGGGGTTCGAAAGTCTACCTGGCTCCATAGAAACAAATCCGAGAGACCAAGTGAAATTGATCTTAACTGCTACAGCTGATTTATCTGAGATATGCTGTATGGAACATGGTCCATACGCCGTATCGAGATCACATCACAGATTTATGTTTCCCGAAACAGTCCCCTTCCCAAGACGACTACACAACTACTGCTGTGATGATTTAAAGGAGGTACATGGAGTAAATATTCTAGATGCTTATGATGACATACTGCCTCAAAAAGAAAAAAGATCCAGGGAGCTTTACCTTACCTTGTTTAATTAATAACATTTGTTTTGATAAAGCCCTCGTTGACCTAGGAGCTATTGTGAGTGTTATGCCATTCTCTACCTATACCAACCTTGGTCTAAGTGATTTGTCTCACACTAGGATGACCATTGAATTGGCTGATAGAACCATAAAGTAACCAAAAGTCATTGTCGCTAATGTGCTAGTTAGGATTGGAATTTTTTTCCCCATTGATTTTGTCATCTTGGACATACCCGAGGATAACGATGTTCCTTTGATCCTCGGGCAACCATTCCTGTCCACTGCCCAAGTCAACGTCTATAAAAGAAAAGTTACTTTAAGGGTCGGGGAAGAAAAACTGGTTTTTAAAAGCGTTAAGCCTGCCTCTAGCATAATCAAGAGGGTCTTTATGGAAGAATGAGTCGTAAGGAAGGAAAAGGTCGAACTTAAAGACCGACTGAAATAAAAGTGCTCCCCGGGAGACAACCCGGTTATGTTTTTAATTGTTTATTGCATTTAAATTGTTTGAATTTTAATTTTATATTGAGTCTGTCTGCCCTGACATACATACGGCGCATCGAACCCCTTTGGATACGGCGTATGCATGTCTGGACAATTATCAGTTTTTAATTTCAGTATTTAAATTCTAGTATTTAATTGTGTGTTTAATTGTTTGCTTGTATTGTAGGTTAGCAAAAGCACGAATTGCACGAACGTCTTCTAACTTTTCTGCAGGACCTTGCTGTAAACGAAACCGACTTTAATGTATACTCTGAAAATACCTCGTGTTGACCTCTCTTGGGCATTCTGAAACCCTCGTCAACACTCTTCTTGCTCAAACTCTCAAAATGGAAAACCATCCGGAGCAAACTATCAGGGAAGTTTCCTCGTTTTAATTCTTTTCCCATATTATTTAATTGTTTATCTATACAACGAGGACATTGTATAATTTAAGTGGGGGATGGAGAATTAGAACGTACTTGTCCTCATTTTCACAAATAAAATACTAACATTCCTAAAAATGGATCAAATTTAAAAAATATATATATTTTTTTAGCATAACTTTTGTGAAAAATCACTAGTTACATTACCTAGCGCACTATAACCCTTAATGTGTATTTGTGACAATTAAGCCTATCAGTTTCCAATTGCTTACTAAAATTCCACAAAAATATGAGTGTGTCGGTGATGTAGTTGACTTTAGAACTTGGCCTAGCATATCACTCGAGACCTCAATGATGAGTACTATGGATTTAGATGGAGTAACATGCTTGACTGTTAAATTTCTAGGATTAAACCAAAAAGCCTACATGTCGTAATATTAACTAACTACACTGGTTAGTTAACCCTCGTGTAACCCTTTTGCTTACTCTCATTTTTAGAGTAAAGATACCCCTAGAACAACATGCTGAGCCATTCCTTTCTTTTTCTTACACCAATAAAAAAAATTTTGTTTCACCTTTACACCTTAGCCTACCGTGTACATTAAAGCCTATTTGATCAAATGTTGTTAGTCGCTTTCGTGTAAAGTTTTGTAGTTCCCGCGTCAAAGTGAAAATTTCTCTATCTTTGCAATGGTAGGAAAAATTGCATAATGCAATGGGAATGTTTGTAGCTTGTGTATTTTTGCTACGTTGCTTTCGTGTAAAGTTTTGTAGTTCTTGCGTCAAAGTCAAGTTTCTCTATCTTTGTAATGGTCGGGAAAATTGCACAATGCAATGGGAATGTTTGTAGCTCGTGTATTTTTGCTACTTTCACAATTATGTATTATGTCCGAAAGAAGAAAAGTTCAAGAGAAAATTAGCTGGACAAATGATGATTATGAAGACGGTGAAATTACGCCAAGATTTACGATGTATTATTGAAAAAAAATTCAAAATAAATAAATAAATATGAATGATGAAAAAGATAGTCGGTTCATAGAGCTTATACCGATGAAATTATTTGAAAGGATCGATTATTCGTTGATACGCACAAAAATCAACGATGTAAAGTATTGTAAAAAGTGGCCAATATCACCACTTATTTGTAAAAGTATGTAAAGTTTAGGATTTAAGGGAAGTTGACCGTTATGGGAATGCCAACTTAGGTTGTCATTTTCATCTATGATCGAGACATTTGTTTATAAGTTTGAGTCTTTGTTATGGAACGGTCGGGGAAAGTTACTAGCAACCGCACCTTATTTGTTGGCTTTAATCTATTTGTTTGTTTATTTTATTTAACAACCATTTTACTTCCCTTTCCTGATTACTAACCTTAGGATCTACTCGAATGAGGATGTGTACGAGCGTGGATGTCTATTCCGTTGTTATAGCCATGCATTCATGTCTCAGCTTCCTTGTTTGACGATGACCTTTTGTGAAAGTCAAAAGCTCCACACCCTATATCAATCTTTATCCTTATAAGAATAATTAAACCCGAGCCTTCGTATAAATGCCTAATTTTCCTTTTGACTTGTTACTCCTTAGATTTAGAGGTGGAGATGTGTATCCTTGCCAAGCTTATGATACGAAGCTAATCACGACTGAGCAAATGAGCATACCACTAAAATGATACACCCTAGATTAGTTGAGTGATCTGAGTGATTTCATTTCCATATTTCGTGAGGAGATTGGTTTTGTACAGGTGATCTGAACATGAAAGAAATGCTTAATGAAAAAAAATCCTTAACCTCGGTTGGGATACATTTTCAAAATCTTTCTAAAGTCTACTTGAGGACAAGTAGGATTCAACTGGGGGGATATTATCAAATAACGTCATACTTTACTATCATTTATCCCATGTATTTTACCCACTTTTATATAATTATTGCAAACATAAAAAACCTAAGGTAGATTAAATTAAGTTTCTAAATAAATATTATCCACCTGCCCGTACTGCAAAGAAAATGGAGGAAATCAACAACTTCTAGCAGGAACCCGATGAAAGCCTTTTTCGTGCATGGGAAAGATTTAAAGAACTGCTAATGAAGTGTCCTCAACATTACCTAACTGACATGCAGGAAGTCATCTTGTTTTATAATGGGCTCGATGTTCCAACTCGACAAATCCTGGACTCAAAGGGTGCCATACCTTTAAAAATTGCTGCTGCTGCTAAAATAGCCATCCAAGAAATGGCTGAATACTCTTAGAAATGGCACAATGGAACATCTTCAAGAACCAGAAGTACTAAAACGTCTGACGGGCTTGCTGCTATCCAAGCTCAACTCAACAATCTCGGACGGGAAATAAAGAAGGTTAATAAGAAAGTATACGCTTCTCAGGTCAGATACAAACAATGTAAGGGACCACACTATACAAAAGATTGTCCTCAGAAAGAAGGGAAAACTTTAGAAGAAGCCTACTACATACAGTTTGGTGCACCCTATCAACCTGGAGGACAATACAGAGCAGCAGGACCAGGATTCTACCAACGTAATAACGAAAATTCTTTGTACCCAGCTTGAAGAGATACTATGGAGGAATCACTGTCCAAATTTATGGCAAAATCAACTAAGAGGCACGAAGAGAACTCAAACATCATCAAAGAAATCTGAGCTTCTACCGATGCAGCAATACGAAATCAAGGAGCATCGATTAAAACCTTGGAACTACAAATCGGACAAATGAATAAAGTATTAAAAGAAAGGGGGTTTGGAAGTCTACCTAGCTCCACAAAAACAAATCCAAGAGACCAAGTGAAATCAATCTCAATTGCTACAGCTGATTTATTTGAGATACGCCGTATGGAACATGGTCCATACGCCGTATCGGGATCACAACACAGATTCATGTTTCCCGAAAGAGTCCCCTTCCCAAGGCGACTGCACAACTACTGCTGTGATGAGGAGGCACATAGAGCAAATATTCTAGATGCCTATGATGACATACTGCCTCAGAAATAAAAAGATCCAGGGAGCTTTACCTTACCTTGTTTAATTAATAACATTTGTTTTGATAAAGCCCTCGTTAACCTAGGAGCTAGTGTGAGTGTTATGCCATTCTCTACCTATACCAACCTTGGTCTAGGTGATTTGTCTGACACTAGAATGACCATTGAATCGGCAGATAGAACCATAAAGCAAACAAAAGGCATTGCCACTAATGTGCTAGTTAGGATTGGCAAATTTGTTTTCCCCATTGACTTTGTCATCTTGGACATACCCAAGGATAACGATGTTCCTTTGATCCTCGGGCGACCATTCCTGTCCACTGCCTATGTCAAGATCAACATCTATAAAAGAAAAGTTACTTTAAGGGTCGGGGAAGAAAAACTGGTTTTTAAAAGCGTTAAGCCTGGCTCTAGCATAATCAAGAGGGTTTTTATGGATGAATGAGCCATAAGGAAGGAAAAGGTCAAACTTAAAGACCGGCTAAAACAAAAGTGCTCCCCGGGAGACAACCCGGTTATGTTTTTAATTGTTTGTTGCATTTAAATTGTTTGAATTTTAATTTTATATTGAGTCTGTCTGCCCAGACATACATACGGAGTATCGAACCTCTCTGGATATGGCGTATGCATGTCTGGACAATTATCAGTTTTTAATTTCAGTATTTAATTATTTTTACAAGTTTACATACGGCATATCTTAGGGTTTGGGATACGGCGCATTGTAACCTGTACAATTGTGTGTTTAATTGTTTGCTTGTAATGTAGGTTAGCGAAAGGATGAATTGCACGAACGTCTCCTGATGTCGAAGACTAACACTACTATTAGTATTAGATAACACATATACTGTACAATTCCTTTTCACGTTATTGTATGAGCGTTTTATTCTTATTCAATTTATAGTACCGTAGTAGTAAGGCACTGTGGCAAAATGATTTGAAAAACATTCGATGTGCTTGTGAAATTTATTTGGGGCACACACGAAAGTTTAATCAGAATGCTCTGATGATGTTTTGAAATATATCCCGAAAGATATGAAGTGCCTCGGGAAATCCAAACTTGTACAAGTACATTTATGGAAATCCACTTCACTAGTGGGCGCAGTCCGAAGAACAGGCTTAGCTATGAGCAATTTCATTTATAATACCATTGGTGGTACAACATCTCTTTCCTCAGATTCCTTAGAATCACTTTCACGAAATGAAACAAAGATTCTTTGTATTTATCAAGATTACGTGTGGGTATAACTCAATGTGTGGTACCTGGACATTTTTGGGATCATATTAACACTTATTGCTCCCCATACTATGTGCGGTCGAAAGCGAAAGTTTGTTTTAGCACATGAGATGGGATTGGACTTAGAATGTTTGAATCAATCGAAATCATTAATATCTGTTTTACTTTTAAGGTCTCCATTTTCTCCAACGATCAAAAGTATGAAACTTGTGAATGGTTTTGTGATCTAAATTGGACTAAAATGTAATATCTCCCCCTCAAAGTATGAGGTGAGGTGAAATAGCTACAAAATATAAGTGACGCTTTGACACCAGGACCTTTAGAATAACCAGTCTGGACATGATACTGCAATCTGTCTTGAAGTTGTAAGCGGTAGGTGTGTAATCTTTCAGCAATAGGGAATCAGTAACTGTTCGTCCTTTGGACGGCAAACTGTTAGTAGTACTTGATTGTCCCCCTCTAAAACAATGGACCGTGTCAATGTTTTGATTTGGTTAAACCCGAACTTGTTGAATAAATAAAACAAATTTTTATGAGAAAAATTGGTTGGTCGTTGACAACTTCTTGTATGTAAAGAAATAATGCAGTGAAACGTACACTAAATCTATGGGGTAAGAAGGGTTTACAGTCTGAAATAATGCAAGCCTTCTCTTTTTTTTTTTTTATTAATATAAGGATACATTGTGAAACCATCTTTTTGTTACATCGGAGACAGGAATCATCCTGTTGTTGTTCCTTCAGAGTATCTGGTCGACATTGTTAAACTCCAAGCCAGTGGGTGTAGTTTTCGTAGTAGTGTGGCGAAGACGCTCTCTCGTGGTAATGCCTTTCGTAAAAATGTCAGCCAGTTGGTTATTTTGTCTCCGAAATATAATCAACAACTTTCATTTCAACCCTGCTCTTGATGAATGACGGGATATCAATGTGCTTGGGAGCGCGAGTGTTGTACACTATTACAGCATAGAGCCAATAGAATTTGATTGTCACCAATACATCGAAATTTTGTTGACGCAAATCCACATAGTCTCGTTGTTGAGATCGCATCCAGAGGATTTGTGAGCAAATAGCATCTGATAGGGCGATGTATGCAGCTTCCATAGTGGAGATGCAAGTACTTTTCTGCTTTTTGGTATGAAGCTAACAGACGATGTCCATGAATATGAGCTGAACCAGAGGGACTTCTCCGTGTGTCATGACATCCGGATTGTCAAGCATCTACAAAAGCTTTTTTGTTCAAAGCCGGAGTCCGTCGGATACCACAGGTCCATGTTTAATGGTTCACTTTTAGGTATCGAAAGATTAGCTGTATAGCAGTAAGGTGCATTTCAGTTGGCTTTTGCCTGGGTATCGTGCACACATACAAACAGCAAATACTATGTCAGGTCTTGTGACACTTAGATACATAAGGGAAGCAACATTTACCTCGAAATCGTTGTAGGATCAATTAGCTTTCCTCCTCTTCTCTTCATCAGGTTGGGGACGCTCCGCCTTTGGAGTGTCAAGGGGTGGTGCATGAGTCAAAAACCAAAACCTTTTTCAAGATTTCTGTGCATCATTTGGTTTGGTTGAATAAAAATGCCTCAAGGAATTTTGAGAAACTTGCATCCTAAAAAGAATGACATTTGTACCATCATGACATCTTGAAAAAGTTGAGTTCATTCAACTGCAATAATTTGAAGGCTTTGGGGTTGGTAGAGGGCAAAGATATTATTTTACAGTATTTTGTACCAGAGTTAGATATATGTTTGCCTGTCTTTCTCGTGAGAGAGTTAGGATCGACTCACGCTTTTGTAAATCCTGACATTGATTAGAATATGGGTAGTTGTCATACCACGACGTGGAGCTGTTTAAGCCCATAGAGAGCTTTCTTAGTCGGTACACATGCGATGGTTGCTTGGAATCTACAAAATTCATTTATGGTTGATAACATAGAAAACAATTCATTCAGTTCGCCGATGAGGAGGGGTTTTAAGGTCACATTCTGGAAGATGACCTTGTTCATACGCGCTGCTATGTGAGCAATGAAGAGTATGATCGCTTCTAAATCTAGCAACTGGAGCAAATGATTTCTTCAAAATAATACCAGCTTCTGACGATAACTTTTGCACTAGAGCTTTGTTCTTTCAAGACGTCTCCATATTCATCCCAACTTAATTTTGAAAATCCATTTGAGCGGGATGATAAGAATATTATCTGGACAGGGTACAAGTATCCATACATCTAGACGTTCAAACTCATGAATTTCTTCCTGCATAGCCTCAATCCAGCACGAGTGCTCTAAGGCTTGCTTGTAAGTCTTTGGTTCAACATGAGTTAAGAATTCATTGAAGAAACACCACATCGCGTCGGTTTCTAGTTGTTTCCTGGTAGAGACAGGTCGATCTTTATCCCCAATAATGTTTTCAAGGCGGGATGTTGCTTGAGTCCACCCTTTTGCACGTGAGGTAATTGGTTGTTGGGAGTAACATCGATATTGACAGAGTTGGAAGAAGATGCTTCTGAATTGGTTTCAGGAGCATTATAGGTGTCAAACACATTACTGTCAACATGATCGAACAGTGTTTCAACATCAGAATCACTAGTGTCTGGTAGAGGTATTTGATGAGGCAAGAGGCTTTCAGTAACTGCAGGAGCGCCTTCTGAGATAATGTTGTCGGAAGGTGTGAACCATTGGCATTCTTCGAGGTGCCGGGACCATTAACCGGAGTTATCGGAACAACCGGAGGTATCGAAACAACCTCATCATCATCAAACCATGAAACAAAATATCTTACCTGTTTCTTTGTAGGAGGGACAGTGTGGTTCTGGGTCATTTTACACGTGCAGAAAGCTCGAGTCTCTGATGTAAAGCAGTAGTTCGAGTTCTGTACTGTTTTGGACAGAATGTCATTTGTTGAGTGTTGCGAGGCCTGAACTGGTTTGAACAGACGTCAACCCTTCGGTAAGTTCATCGAAGGCAACATGAACGGTTTCCTGAATCTTGCGCGTTCTTTTGTTGTAGATTCGGTACGCCTTCTTGGTGGGCTGCTTGCCCAAATATATACCTATATCTGCTTTCGCCTTGAGTTTTCCAACGTCATCGTAGTCATTGGTAGGATAGCACAAGGATCCAAATACTCGGAAAGTACTGTAGATTAGGTTTCTTTCCCTTCAGCAGTTCATAATAGGTCTTTTAATGTAGTTGTGTGTACATTAGGATCGATTAAGAGTATAACACGCAGTGGCTACAGCTTCAGCCCATAGGAACAGTGGAGCTTTCGCAAAGATGAGCATAGTACGAGTAGCTTCCATAAGAGTTCGGTTTCGTCTTTCGACAACCCCGTTCTGTTGTGGAGACCGAGGTACGCTCGTTTCATGAGAAATACCAACACTCTCAAACCATCCGTCGAGTGTCTTATTCACAAACTCAATTATTATCTGTTTGACCGAAAGCGACACAGTTATTAGGGCTCGTTGAGTCTTCACAATAAACTTCTCAATCACTTGAGGAGTTTCATCCTTTGTTCGAAGAAATCTTACCCATCCAAATCTGGTGCTAATCATCCATATCACAAAAAACATACTTCTTTCCGTTGATACTTTTTGTTCTCATTCGGTCGCAAGGTCCATATGTTAGGTATGGAGAACTTCAGTATTGGTTTTTCGTCTTTAGTGGATGTGATGCTTTCGTACTTTTACCTTGCTGACTCAGATGGACACATATGGTCTTTGTCATATTTAGCATGGGTTAAATCCTCTGACTTGATTTTTCCGTCGTCAATTCATTTCATGTCCGAACTAGATGATTCAACCGACGATGCCATACCATGACTTCGGGAAGAGGCTTTTCGTAAGCAAGCAAACTGGTGAAGTGAATCATATCATTCAGTGAGTGGAGTACAGGTTGGTTGTCCATGAACCTTTGAGTATGATCTACCATATCGTTGTTGCGGATTTGTGACATGAATGCTGTCGGATATGCAACTTTAAACCTACATCCAAACTGTCTACTAAAAAATAGGTTGTGTTGAGTCCTTCATCTTATAGACTTGAGAGAAGATCGTGTACCAGGTTTATAATCACCATAAGCCATACGATAGCTGCATATTTCATCGTTGCCAAATCTCACATGTCACAATGTAACTTTCTCTACAAAGTGGATAAGGACGTACACGGATCACAGGTCATCGGTTTGAGCTTCCAGATATCCAGATACCATAGAAAATTGTATACCTGCGCATAACACAAACATTTACGGTGATAGGATACCCTGAAGGGTTTCGGTTTAGTTAACAATAAAAAAATACCAGAGAATCACTTTGGAACCTGGCCTGTCGATTACTATAGTTTTTTGATTCAGTAAACCTAGAAGGACCAAGTTTATTTTGGGGCTAGAATAGCATCGGGGGTTATAGTTCTATTTGCATAGCAGGAGTAGATTCCATGATCCTAGTTAAAGATACTTCTAAACAAGGAGAAATGCCTGTCCTAGTGGGCTTCCACTGGAGCGTGCTTATTAGCAACAGGTCTTTGAGAATCGTGTTTCCAGGACTCTCTTAATTGGTTTCCATTCTTTCTTGGGTTGGCGTTTAAAACGCTTAGTCTGGTGGGGTTTAACATTCACAGAACCATCACACATAACCAAACAATCAGTATCGATTGGAAAAACCAAAGATTTGTTACATGCTCCCAAACATTGTTCAAGTCTGAAACAGAAACAGAATGTTTAACAAGCAAATTAGATTTTAACACGATTTTTTTATCAAGTCTATGGTGTGCTTTTACTCTCCTCGCATTCACACTCTTAACCGGGCAAAAGAAACTATGATTCCGAGGGCTCTCTTAGGCACAGTTTTGCTGGCTCCAGAAGTGGGTTTTACTCCTGTAGACATAGGCACACACACGTTAGTTTGCTTATTATGATGCACGACTGGGTTTTGAGTAGGTTTGAGGGAAGGTCTGGGGGGTTCACTGAAAGTTACTTGCCTCTTCTTAGGTAACGGGGTTGGTTTGACCCAGTTAGCACGTTTGGGTGGTGGTGGAATATACTTAGAACCTAAGTTGTACATTCCTGGAGCAAGCACTTTTCGGTGTCCTTAGAGGTTGAAGGTCCACTACTTGTTGTACCAGTCACTTGGGCTTGCAGCTTTGTATGTTGTGTAGTTAAAGCACTTAGCTTTGCAGTGTACGCAGTACGTGAGTGAGTATTCGCCTTTGACAGTTCATCATACCGTCTTTTCAGACTCACGTTTTCTACCTTAAGGCCATCTAGCTGAATCCTAAGGGAGGTAATCGTATCTTGCAACTGAATTCTGTCAGATTCTAATGCCTGTTGGTCACAACTACCTTCAGTGGTACCTACATTCAACACCTTCATGATGCTGATCTGAGCATCTATATTCCTGATGTGTCATCTTTCCCTTGAAGCTGTTGTATCTTTAACTTGTTATTTCATAAATTGCATTGGAGGTTAGTAGTGTCTATGCACTGTTTATTGTTTTGAAAGTTTAAGTTGTAAACAAACATAATTTGTATCTGAGAAAAGGCAAAACGTTTTTAGATTCAATAAATAGCTGTTTTCGTTTTGAAATCTCAGCTTAAGGAACGTAGGGAGTGACAGGTCTATTTGGGTTACTAGTTTGACTAGCACGTTCATTGGCAGGAAGCCAATATGCCTGTTCACGGGACAGTTCCTGTTGAGGAACAAACATAAGGGCGTTTAGCTTCTCATAGAAGCCATTCGCGGGTCGAACATGCCCTGGTTTTTCGCTCATCTTTTTCATGCTAACAACTTGTTGAACCAAGACCTCTTCACTATCCCATATACTAACGGGTTGGTGAGTAAGATGCAAAAGGGTATCAGCATCATACAACGCAGGTTGAGCACGCTTGGCCATATAACCTAGACCTGGGTTACGGGTACCTAGGAGGTCCTTGTGCAAGTCAGCGGTTGCCATTTTTGGTTTCTTAAAAAGCATAGGAATAGTTTCTGTTGGCATGTTAAATCTTTGCAATATATCTCTTGCAACTTTGTTAGCATTCTTTAAACAAACTATTTCATCTAGATAACTATCTGCTAGATCCTTTTTCTCAGATAAAATCTTTTCCTTTTCAGATTGTAAAAATGCAATTGATTTTTCTTTTCCTGAAAGAGTGGATTTAAGCAAATCGTTTTCTTGCACAAGTTCAGCGTTCCGCTTGTTTCGCTGAATCACTAGGGCTTGTTCCAGTCTAACTTTGTGTTCAAGATCAAGTTTGACCTTTTGGGTATCTAGACGATATATTTCTTGCTTGCATTGAGAAAGCTCATTTTTTAAGGTCTCGACTTCTAAGCATTTTTCTTGGTTAACCTTAGCATGTCCGTCTAGTTGGGTTTGCAAGTCAGTTAAGATGGCAATCATAGAAACTTTATCAGATGTGTCAGCAGATACCTCAGTTGGAACATTTTGGGCTTCGGTGTCAAGAAGATACTGATGATACGGGATCGTATTGTCATCAATCTCAGTCTCAGCATCGGAGTCTAAATGTTCTTCCTGGTGCATCTCCTGATTCAACTGATAATCCACATTATCAAAGATTTGATTGTCATTGGAGTGTACCTCATTGACTGGATTGTTGGTTGCACTAGTGGATGATAAGTTGGCCATGAAAGCGACAGCAGCATTTGGGCCTTCATCCACGTCTGAGTCATAAGCATCCTCATGATTGGCTTGAAACATGTTTGTTGTAGTTAGTGCCTGAGGTTGATCATAAGGTGCGGTGCAGTCCACATCAGCGAGGAATGCTTCAGCTTCAGCATCCAACACATCTCCTTTCTCTTTAGCTTCCATCAACAAAGCTTTATCTTTGAAGTACTGAGAGTCCATCTTTCTCTTGGGTTCTGGACACTGCCTAGCAACATGTCCTTCTCCTCTGCAGTTGTAACAGATCACCTTCTTGCCTCGAGCACCTGTATTACCAACATTACCTGGAGCCTTCCTCTGAATCGGTTCAGTAACAATCTGACCATCATGCACCGTAGCATGAGTCCTTGAGTTGGAGGAAGTCCTGAGCTGGTTGTTGGTTGGTGGAAACTGCTTTTGGAAACCACTTAAGAGATTAGCAATCTGAGTCATAGTGGCCATCAAAGCGTCATTCGGAGACTGAGCAGTAGGTTGAGGACTAGGAGTTGAGGGTGATGAAAGAGCAGGTGCAGATGTGGTGTGAGCAACATAGGCCAGTGGATCAACAATACTTGTAGACTGCTCCTGTTTCTTGAGAGTCTTTTTGGCATGAGGCTCGTAGGCTTTGAGATGAGTATAGATCTGAACATAAGGTGTGGTTGAGATATCCATGTTCTGTTTGACATTAGTCACATACTTACCCCAATAGGCTGGAAGATTGTTGACAAATTTAGTGTTCATCTGATGAGTAGGGATTTCAAGCTGAGTAATCTTCATGTCATTCACAAGCTTGTGGAAACGCACAAAGTAGTCATGAATGGACTCGTTTCCAATGGCACGAAAGCGTTCATACTCATCAAACAGATCTTCCTTCCTTTGTTGAAGAGTCCTACCTGATCCTTGCATAAGCATCTCCACATTATCCCAAATCTCCTTTGCAGTGCTTGTCTGATTGAGTATGTTGAAGATGTGTCGGGGAAGACCTTGACTGAGGATGATTTCAGCTTGAGTATCAGCCATTTCGAGCTTGTTTTCTTCGTCATTGAACTCAGAGTCAAGCTTCTTCCTAGGTGCGGGCATAACAGTAGAATTAGTAGGTGGAGGATCAGTGACCATCGGGTGAGGTGTAGGTCCATTCTGGATGGATTTCCATATCAGCTTGCCATTGGGTTTGCCTCGAATGTACCTGTGTATACGAATCTTCCATGATTCGTAATCATTTTCAACCAACATTGGTGGACGAGTATCGGTACCTGCGGCATTTGTTTCTTCATTGGTTGCCATTGAATAAGTTTGTTTAGTAATGATCTGATCGTAAGTGATTGATGATTTGTTTGATTTGTGTTTATGTTGTTGTTGTTGTTTGATTATTTTGTTTGGTGACAATAAAACTCTTAACTAGTTCTATTCTAAAAGATTTTGCTCGTTCGGTTCACAGAAAGTCAACTCGTTCGATCCGAAAAAATCTAGTTCGAACCTCTAGTTCGAATGCTTGTTCGATCCCTCGTTCGAGTGGCTTGTTCGATCCCTCGTTCGATTGACTAGATCGATCCTCTCGTTCGATCAGCTTGTTCGATCCACTCGTTCGAGTAGCTTGTTCGATCCTCAAAAGTTTTCCACTCGTTCGATCCACACAAGACTTTCGCTCGTTCGAGTCCCACTGCGTTTCCACTCGTTCGCTCCTTGCAATATTTCCACTCGTTCGATCCTCTCCCTCGTTCGATCCTCTAGATCGAATGACTCTTTCGGTGAGCACAAAAACACGAAACAAAAAAAAAAACCTTTTTCTTGCTTGACAATACACGAACAAAAAAAATGAACAAACGAAAATCACGAGATCGTTGATTGCTAACAAGATGGTTTTAATGATATTGGATTAAACATAAACCATCTTTGAATCAAGAATCAAACAAACAATTAATCAAACCCCTTTTTTTTCGAAATCAAGAAGAAAAAAAAATACAAACCAAATCAATACATCAATCTTGTAGGCTCTTGATACCATTTGTAGGATCCCTAGATCATTTCATGGATGAATCACAAGATCAATGGCACAAAGATTTAAACAATGAAGAACTTTTTTTTTTGAAAGAAACAAAGAGTGGCTACAAACCCTTAAGATGAAAAATAAAATGGAGAAGCTAACCTAATTTTGACTAAACTAGGTGTATTTATACTAACTAGGATTTGCCTTTGAGGGCTTTCTTTTTGGGCTTTTTACATCTTGGCCCGTATACATAATAAACATTAATTAACATTGTTTTTCGAGCTAGACTTTTGTCTTGAATCTTCGAGTGACCGAAGCTTCTTTGTTCGGGTCCATTTATGTGAACCTAACAATATTCTTTCTGGATGTTGTAGTCTGCTAGAGTACAGCCATCCTCAAGCTGTTTTCCGACAAAGATCTACCTCTGCTGGTCTGGGGAAATACCTTCCTTATCTTGGCTTTCACATTATCAAATGTGTCAGAGCTCTCAACCTCTAAAGTAATGGTCTTGCCAGTAAGGGTTTTCACAAAGATTTGCATGCCTCCCCTGAGCCTCAAAACAAAACGTAAAAAACCGACGCAAACGTAAAAAAAACTGACGCAAACGTAAAAAAACTGACGTAAACATAAAAAACTAAAGAAAACGTAAAATAACTGACGAAAACGTAAAAAACTGACGAAAACGTAAAAAAAATACTGGGAAAACGTTAAAAAAATTGCGGGAAAAATGTAAAAAAAATAACGGAGACGTAAAAAAAACAGACGAAAACGTTAACGTAAAAAAACTGACCTAAACGTAAAAAAAACTAAAGAAAACGTAAAATAAAATAACTGACGAAAACGTAAAAAAACAGACGAAAACGTAAAAAACTGAAGAAAACGTAAAAAAACTGACGAAAACGTAAAGTAACTGACGAAAACGTAAAATAACTAACCAAAACGTAAAAAAACAAACGAAAACGTAAAAAACACTAGTAAAAAGATAAATAAACAAAAATGAAAGAAGTACTTAATTAGAACAAAAACAGACGGTCTTTTTCATGCAGATGAAGACTTTAGATGTACCTCTTCTTCTGCATACATGGTTTGTAGATAAGATGTAAAACCTCAAAAAAAACAAACGAAACCTTAGAGAGTTTATCGAAACCTTAGAGAGTTTATCGAATAGGTGAATGGATGACATCGTTTGGGCTACATTCTTGGTGTGCAAGTTTGTTGCTATTGTCCCACTCAATTATCAATGTTAACTTGGACGTCAAGTCGTCTTCACGTATCATTTGTATTTTTATATTTATTTTATAATTATCTTTTCATCTCAGAACCGTTTATACTTTATATTGTTTTCTGGTAGTATGTGGGAAGTGATTATATGATTATGATGAGCTGATTAGACCAATTGTAGTTATTACACAATTTCTTTAGCGAATTAAAATAAATTGATGGAAAAATAATATTATTACTAGTCATTGTCTTATGACATTGTTTTATGATTATATCAATGTAGCTTTACAAGAATTTAGCGTTTTTTCCCAATGTAAAGAAGGTGGTTGGATCTACCTAGAGTTTCTCAAGCACCGAGAAAATATGTATGCCTTTTGGTAATGATGGCGAGGGGACTTTGGTTTTTCTGATAGTGGACATGCTGAGGAATATGTTAGGTTCAAAGGGTTTATCAAATAAGTCAATGGGTGGCGTGTTTCAGACTTTCGGGCTACGTACATGGCGTGTAAGTTTGTAGTGCGGTTTATGTCATCTATGAACTGGTTCTATACATTGTTCGGGCATATTAGTTATATTAGTTCATCAATGTGCTCTTCTTTAGGAAAAAAGAAAAGTCCCTCGCTATTTATAGCTAAAAGTCATGCATCTTCCGGTGCTTAGAGAAGCTAAGATTTTGATTAACAAGAATGTGCAGTTGGTGGGAGTTTCTATGTGTTCTTAGCTCACATATTTCATGAATTATCTGTGCTAACTTTTGTGTCAAGTCTTCAAATATGTATATTTTTTTTGTATTGCCTATAATTATATTATCATTACGGATCTGTTTATTTGCTTAGCTGTGCTCATAATCTTCTCTATATTGTCTTTAAATTTGGGATGTTCTACTAGAGATTGAAACTTCAAAATGATATAATCAACTGGTTATACATTTTTGTTTGAGAACATAAAGAAATTATGGAAAAATATTAGAAACGGCATCCCTTTAAAAGCTTAGCAGTTATTGCCATAGAGAAACGGGTGTTGGATGTTCTTGCAATTCTTCAAGCACTGGAAAAACACTGTATAACTTTTGGCAATAATAGCGAGGGGACTTGGTTTTGCTAGTAGAGGACTTGATGACGGTCAGGATTCGAAGAGATTATCGAATAGGGGTATTGATGACATTCACCGGGCTTCCTACATCTCGTGTATGTTTGTTGCTAAATATGGACCCCAACAGCAAATTTGCACTTGGTGTTTGAGAGTCTGGTATATGCCTGTCTATTTCCCTATTCGGGCATAACACCAGTCCGGCAGCACGCCTTCTGTCTGCAAAAAAAGTGTTTTGCTTTTCTGGCTGAAAGTATTGTTTTTCTAGTGTTTGGAGAAGTGTGGGTAAATGTTAACACCCATGATGTTGGCAAACTGCTAAGAACTTGTTCAACAAGAATGTATAGTAGATGTGAGTTTTTAAGGTTTTCAAGTTAGCGTGTGTCACCAAGTTATATATGCTAACACCTGTGTAACGTCTTCACTTATGTAGCTATAGGTTATTTATATCTGTTTGAATTTTTATCACAAATCCATTTTTATGCTCTCATCATTTGCTCTATTATTTTGTTTGTAGTATTGGGGAAGTTTTTATGTGATTATGGTGAGCTGATTATTCCTTATATTTTTTACTAGATACTGAATCTTCAAAATTGTATAGTATAGTCACAAATAAATATTATCTCCAGTATATGATCCATCTTTAATGAGTGATTTTAAAAATGCAAGTGAAGTTTGATGATAGAACAGCCTTGTCGCAAGCTGTTCTGCCTGTTCAAGACATGGAATGCTGATGCTAGGGGCACATGTTGAAGCATTTTAGGCGAAGTTTCGAAGGTTTTTAGATTTAGTATTTTCAAGCCGCACGAAGCAGTTTGAGCTTGTGGGTTTGTGCATCTTTTTTTGCAAAATTGACGCAATAAACTGAAGAAACTAATGAAGCAAACATATAAGGGCCCTAACTGGAGTTTTATCACCCATCAACATTATACTTCTGACTTAATACGGCTGTTAACCAAGCCAAACTAAATATAATACTATCAAGTCATGAATTCGAGCAACAGCTAAAGCAAGCTGGTCGGCATACCAACATTATTGCGAGGTGAAATGGCGTAAATTAGGATTTAAGCAAATAATTAACTAGGGTCGAGACACACAAGGAACATGCCTAGGAATGTGCTTCATACAGCAATAATTTTTGGGATTCTCACCTTGAGGACAAGGTGTTTTAAGGAACAGGTCTAGTGTTAGTTCTACGTCTATAGTAGTTCATTTAAGGAAGTAGGTTCATCTAAGCCAACCTTACTACTGAAACATAGATTTTTTCCATGACCTAAATACTCTATAGTAACTAGTGATGATAACATTTACTGAGTTCGATCATAGTATATTTGAGCATCCAGAAGAATACCTGCATCTCTAAAAAAATGTGCTTTTTAACGTGTTTCACCTGGTATGTTTGTTGTTGTATTTTGATTCTCTGGTTTCTATCGCCAATTATTTATAGGAGAGTCCAGTTCGTAAATGTATGTAGCAATGGATTCGACCCCTATCCACTTTGTTGTCCCTAGTTTGACACCGAATCCAAAACAAGCGATTTTCTTCTTGTCATTGTTATGGTTTCTAGTTAATTGTTTCTCTAATAACAAGTGCTACAAGTGACCATGAGACAATAATTTTTCTGGACGAGTAATCATGAGGAAAAGTAATGTATAAGTTAGTTGCATATTTTTCTTGGCTTAAGTAATGTATAAGTTAGTTGCATATTTTTCCTGGCTTAAATAAGTAGATGATACATTTAATGGTCGTGAACATAATGGTTCCTCTGGTATTTGTATTTGTGATCATAACGGTTATCCTGGTTATTCTGGTGTTTGTATCTGTGAACATAACGGTTTTCCTTGGTTCCATATTGTCGTGAATATAACGTTATTTTGGTATTTGTTTCAGGTATGTGAAGAGTTACCAGGAAAAAGAGAAGTTGGAGCACAGGTACTGAAATAACAGGGGTTGACTGAAGTTTACCCTCGAGAGGAATGGAAAAATAATGTGTTGTAGCATATAAAGATGGATATCGTGTTTCTTGCTTTAGAGTCCTGGATGGAAATGTAATGTTGGTCTTAGTTGTTAACTGATATAAATAAACTCGTAAAAAACTTAAAATATGTTTTTTCCCTGTTTTCCTTGTCATGGCTAATGGCTAATCAAATGTGTTTGTCGTTTCAGTATGATTTTGGTTAATGAACAAAGAATTGATCAACTTGCGTTTGAGTGTGATAATACTTATTCTCACTACTGTTAAAATGAAAATGAACTTTAGTGGGTAACTGGAACTACTGATTGAATAGTTCTATTTAAACGTATAAATAGACAATTTTAATTATCACATTTTACTCATGTTTGGGTTGACAAGAACCCGAATGGACCCGAACTCGACTACCTTGAATACAAATAAGGTCAGGTTTAGGTATGTTATTTTTAGTCTTGAATCGACCGAATTAACCTGAACCCGACCAACTTGACCCGATTAACACCTTTAGTTCGGTTAACATGATCAGGACATGGGAGAAGCTAATATATTGGGCGTGACAAATTTCACAAAGTTCATGGGCTTGTTTCTGTATTTCTTTCTTTCATGGCTGATCCTTAAAACAAGCTGATGTGTATGTATTTTGCCCCAAGCCCCCAAGCAGATTCTATTCTGTTTCTAACCAATTAACTGCCTAAATCGACTCTGTAATTATAAGAGCCTGATTTCTGGCATTTTTATGCCATTGTTACAATTGATCAACATGCAAAAGCTTCAAATATATGTTAATTTAACTTGAGTGTCAGTTTTCACTGGATTATAAGATCTTATGGTTAGTCACGTTACTTGAATACTATTTAAAGTATAAACCATTTAAAGTATAATGGACCAACATGTAAAAGCTTAAAATATATGAATTTAATTTGATGTGTTTCTATGTAATTTTATCATAATAAACTTCATCTTCAACTGATTTGTCAAATAACTTTATGAGAAAATTAACTCAAGCTTATAATATAAGCACCAAGAATACTCATCTTGATGGACGACCCACAAACATGCCGGTTTCAAACAAAGCAGATTAATAACAAAACACCAAATTAAACAGCCCTCTCCGGGTTAAACTAAGCGTAAATGTGCACAAATAACGAAAGTTACATTATCTCCATTTTAGCAAATGGGAGTTGCATTGTGCAAGCCTCCAAGGATCTTTTTCAAGTTAAAAATTATTTATTCACGTGAAAAGTAAAGCAAATGAGTATTCAGTTCTTAATGACAACATTTTACATGTAACGTGGGTGTAGACTCATCATTAATAGGTCACTCACTAACAAGAAGTGAAGAATCCATTCGATTAACAATATTCACTTATGCAACGGCTTCTAGAAAAGCTCTTCCAGGTTGGCGATTTGTAAGAGGTCCATGACATCCAAGAAGCTGCGATAATAATGTTAAATTTTTTATCAGCAAAGGTTGTCATACTGGAAATACAAGTTATTCAAATTACACAAAAGACACAATAGATATACCTTAGCATTAACACCATCAGACATGATACGGTTCTCAGATTTCCACTGCAGATAATCAGTCCGGCTGAACTTAGTAAATCCCCTGCAATAACCATGATATATAGTTCATTTAAAACAATTCATGAATCATAAGATATCAAAAAAGATATAATTAAATCTAGCAATTAATTAATCTGTTGCAAAAACCCGGTAGGATTAGCATATTTACCATTTCCTGGAGACAATAATCTTTTGACGACCGGGAAACTTGAATTTAGCACGACGAAGTGCTTCTTGAGCATTATGGCTATTGGCATCTTTGCAACGAACAGATAAGAGAACTTGACCAATGCTTACACGAGCACATGTACCCTGTGGTTTACCAAAAGCCCCTCTCATGCCTGTTTGGAGCCTGTCGGCTCCAGCACATGACAACATCTTATTGATACGGAGGACGTGAAAAGGGTGCACCCTAACCCTCAAATGGAAAGCATCTTTTCCAGCAAACTTTGTCATGTACTTGTTGCAGGCAATACGAGCTGCTTCAAGTGCCTCACTGGAAACATTCTCTTTCTCCCAGCTGACCAAATGAACGCAAAATGGAAACTCATCGACTCCTTTCTTCTTCATTCCAACATCATAGATCCTGATTTTGGGATCAGGCACACCACGACAGTATCGTGATTTTGGGTAAGGCTTGTTTTTTATCTGGCGATAACATCTTGCAGGTCCTGCATCATGAGAATTATTAGTCCAATAGATTAGTAGAGACAAGAACAAGGACACATATACTTGCTTGTGGAATACGGATAATTTCAACTGAACATTAAAAACTACAAAAAAGGACAAAATACATAATTATTTTTATCTTATTGGTTCAACATGTCAAAACATTAGACACTAACATTAAAGGTTTCAACATCCAATTACGATTGATTATATATCACCCATATCAATAACATCGAAAAATATATAAACACTTTCAGAACTGCTTGTCAGCTTATTGCAATATGTTACATACATATTTAGACAGAAGACAATGCGCTAATGCTTATTGTGTTTTCAAAGGTTCAAAACACACTTCTAAAGATCAAAAAGTGCTTATACAACACCAGATTTAAACACAACCAAAACAACGGTCAACGGATACACAACTAGAACTGTTTCATCATAAATAAAAGTTCAAGTACAGAGTTAGTGCTGTTAGAAATTTGGGGGTGTGTGATGATCCTCGATATCTTGCTTGTATCGTGTTGAGTTCACTTTCCGTATAAAGTATTTCGACCCTTTATATGCCTGGGTTGCACGAAATCTCTATCGGGATAATACAAGAAAAGTAACAATTTGTGTCTAGGCACAAGAACACAAATCAAGAGCAAAAGAGATTATATATGTGTATTTTTCGTATGTATGAATGAGGCTAATGAATCTGTTTATAAAACAGATTCTAGATGACAGTTAAGCAATTAAAGTTAAAGTTGGTTGAAACCAACTTTCACAATTGTGTCACACTGGTTGGGGAAATAAGAGGGGAAAAACGGATAATTTACTTGGCACCAAATATACCGTTTGGGGCGGGACCCCAGCAACTCTGCCCCCCTTGACCCCGCAAGGGGCGCTGCCCCTTGACCCCTGCATTTTGTCATGGTCGAAAACATATTAACTCAACGAGTGTGCACTCCACACTTCCCTAACTCGTATCCGAGCCGAATATGAAATCTCATAGTCTCTAGTAAATCGTCATTACCTAAATGGCCGTCGATGACACTAAAATCACCAACAAGTGCTAGCTAACACATGTTCCACCAAATCTCAAACCCATGAACTACCAAACCATAGATGCTAGTTTAAAGTTTACAAGCTGCAAAACACATATAAACTATAAAGCTCTTAACAATACAATTATGCGCAACTACATCAAATAGTTGTGTAATCAATCGGTTTCCATTAAAAAAGTACCCACAAATCACAGACGAAATCAATTTCAAACTTATATAAGCATTCGATGTTAAAAAAAAATTAAAACAGAAACATTATTAACATGGAATAATAACAAAATTTAAAATACGAAAAATAGAGCTTAAATTAAAGAACGTACTTCTTCCCATGTTTGATTGATGCTAAAAAAAAAGTGTACCACAACAAATAACGTTATGTGGTATGAATATTTGGTATTTATAGTGTTGTGTGGGGTTAGAAGAAATGGTTGGGCTAACGCATGAGCTTACGCAAAGATTTCGTCATCTTGGTTGGTCCAAATGAGCTTGCTACCTATACACGTTTGTCTTGGATGTTTCTAGAATGTACCCTACATCTCTATGTATATTTGAAAGGGTCATTTTAAATAGACATTTAAATTTTACTAAACAAACACTAATTATCATATATCCTAAATAGCATTACAAAAACGACCAACGACTGTGTCGTTTTGGTTGTGGGCTTATTTAAGCCTGGTCACTTTGGTCCAGTCCATGAGAATATTTTTTATCTCAACACCGTCCCAGTTATTTACATTCAGAATCATCCTTCATTCATCTTCTTCATCTAGAAATTGCAAGCCAGCCTTCATTCATCTTATTCATCTAAAAATTGCACCAAGTTTCCAAACTTCATCATAAAAAAGTCAATCACTGCACCATAAATTGTCAAGATAATTATCAAAAATCAACGGTATGAGGAAGAAGATGGGGAAGAATGATCCAAATATATTTTACAAATCCGAGTATTAAGTTAAACAGCTTTGGGTACACTATTTGTCGGATTAGCACACGTCGATAGTGATTTCAAGGTCTTAATTTCATTATCCTTTTTATAATTTTATTTTTGTTTAAATCCCTAATTTATTACTTGGGGTTTTTATTTTTATACATACTTTTAGGATGTTGATGTTATTGTTGATTATATTTATAAGACGTAGTTTCCTCCGCTCACATAAACACCGTTCAAAATAACTTTTCAACAGCCCAAACCCACCTTCGTTTATCTAAGTTGATCAGCTTATTCTTCATCACCGCCCCATGATTTAAGAAATATGGTTGGGCTTGGTCCAACAGAAAGCGATCATTCTAGAAAGGTGAGCGACATAGAAAACAAGAACGGTGGAATATTAGATCCAAACACCTCCCAAATTCAATAAAATCGAAGAAGGTTGAGGAGAATAAGAAGAAAGACGTGTTATGATTAACTTCATCGGGAGAGGTTAGAACTATTTTCTCCAAATTTGATTTTTGTTTAATTTAATGTAATTGATTTGCTTTATAATTTTAGGCTTTCAGCTTCAATTGATTTTATGAACTTGAGTAATTATTTTGATTTTTGAATGTTTTTTAAATTAGTCATCAAGGTTGAACAATTAGGAATGTTATTGAATATTTGTGATTTTGAATAAGCATGTTGCGAGAAGACCAATGGCGTATTCTATTGAAAAAGTGCAGAAGGATGTTAGTGTCATTGTTACAAAAAACCGGAAGGCATGGCCTACAAGTCACTCCGTGATTCTGATTGTAAGTACCTGTTGACGGTCAAGGGTTGCAAACCCAAAACATTATTGATGCGTACGTGGAAATGTTCAGCTTTAAGAGGTCGTTGGCTACAGCTGCTGCTGCTACATTCTTCTGAAGTCAAGTGGCTAAGGCCATTTTGTATGGGGTCAATGACCTGAGTGTTTGGATCCATGTACTGCATCGTGCGTTCCACAACAGGATTTTATTACGGCGACTTGCCATTGATTTGCTGAAAAAAATTAGGCGTACTGCGGCACATATCAGGTACGTAATGCTATTAGCATGACTGTTTATGGGTACACTTAGCGTCTTTCAGTTGCATGTTATATTAGAATATATAGAGGTGGGCAAAAAGCGTTGGGAAGGAATTATAAGTACTATCATTTGACCTCAGAAACAAGCTGAACTGATTTCTGTTTGGCAATTGTTGATTTTCTTTCGGCTTATAGCTTGAATTTTTACTGAAGTTGTATACAAGTAATCTTGAATTTTTACTGTTTTGACCATCGTCGAGTAGAATGTTATAAATATTCTTGAAGCTGTGACCATCCTAGGGTATACTAGGCTACTAGCGATGGTTATAAATTTGAAAATATTAAATCACAGAAATCAGTTTAATAAGCAGTTGTGACCATCGTCGACTAGAATGTTTGAACATATTACTTCTATACAACTTTAGTAGAGCCACTTCCCGTTTAATAGTCTTGAGGTTTTACTGTTTTTAAATATGAGTGACAATTGCTTAACACTTTTCCAATTTTAACAGAAACCATTGGGAAAACACACTGCAAATGACCTGACTATAAAGTTAAGACTCAAATACCTTAAAGAGCATAAGCTGAGAGAGAGCTTCTGCTGAGGTTCGGTTAAAGGCTGAAAGAACTGTGGTTGAGAGAGCACAAGAACTGGCTTCAGCAGAAGCCAATGAACGAGTTGCTGCCTTAGCGAGGGAAAAGGAAGAAAAGGAGAAAATCGTTGTTATAAACTTTTTGCGTGTTTTATGTAATCAACTCGCAAAAAAATAAGCCCCGCAGCAACGCGCGGGCTATCTTGCTTGTTATATTAACAATTATTAGTTTGTTTTACTTTTTTCAATTAAAGCTCAACAACACATATATCAAAACATAAAAACTATAACCCTAAAATGATTCTATCTCATCCATTCTCTTAGTCATTTACATTCTTTCTTCCCTTAAAAAAAACCCATAGCTGAGCCTCCACCCACATAATGCAAAAACCACCTCAACTACATAATCACACTCTTTCATTAAATACCTTTTGTTTGTCTTTATCTTTCTCTTTCACTAACAAAATATATTTCCGGCTCCACTTATAACTGGTCACACCTCTTTAACCGGTCACACCACCTCGGCTCCACTTTTCCGGCGATGTATGCACCACTGTTAGACCCACTTTTATGGCACTTTAACAACCGTTGTATGTGGTGGACCAGCGATGGCAAACAATGAACTATCACCGGTAGATCTTTTGGGTTTTTACATATTTACAAAACGACCACCACCGCAAAAACCACCGGTGAACACCAATGCCGGAAAGAGTCACGCAGACCTTCACGGCGACCACCATAAGATTTAAGCACCTATCTAGATTTAGTATTTAAACTAAATAAAGTTTCTTTTTACACGCATATAAAATAATGATTTTTGTGTTTTAGATTAATATTGTAAAAAAATTGTTTGTAAAATATAAAATGGTAGTTGTTCTAGGTGGTGATGGTGTGTAAATATTTTAGAAGATTTTATGTTTGTAAAATACTACGTATGAGATTTGTGGTGTAACTGGTAAGTGAGAGAGAAAAAAGAAAAGAAATGTGTCAGATTTTAGTTTTCAATGCAACTTTTTGACTATACTCAATAAATTGACTTCACTTAAAAAAACAAATAAGTGTTTATTTAATGAATTTGATGTTCATTTAGTAGAACCCATTTGAAAACATTTGGTCGCTATTTTTTTATTAAAAGACTACAAATCTGATTCACAGAATTTGAGAAATAATATTATATATTTTTTAAAACTATTTAAATGATATAAACACACAACAACTTCATTTTTACAGAACATAGACATTTATAAACATTAAAAAAGGATAAATTACACCGTTGGTCCCTGAATAGGCCCGACTGCGGTTTTAGTCCCTAGATAACGGGGATCGATGTCGTTAATCCTTAAAAGTACCCGTTTGGTCCTTCGAGCCCCGTTATACGTAACGGGTGTTAGTTTGACTTTTCAACGATGGACAGTTTAGTAATTTCAAATCTTTTTCATTTTTTCACCGTTGGTCCTTGACTCAATTTTTTTACGTTATTTCTTTTTTTCAACGGGTTCTGTACTGTTGTTTTTTTTGTCGTTTAGTGCTTGCACCATTGGTCCCTGACTCGTTTATGTGTATTATAAATGATGGTTTGCAAGGTATAACACATAAATTATAAAATGGTTCGTTGTGCGTGTGGTTTGAAAGCCGAAAATTAGAACATCATGGACTAATCGGAATCTTGGTCGTCATTTTTATGGTTGTCCTACACTTGTAAGTATGATCGGATCGAAAAATATGTAACAAAATCATTTTGTTTATTTATTTACACATCCTTTTTCTTTTATTATCAGAGTCCAATCTGTGTCAACTTCATCCAGTGGTTTGATCCACCAATGTGTCAAAGGCCTGTTCAGATTATCCTAGGGTTGTTGAGGTCACGTAATGAGCTTAAAGAAATCCTTGCTATGGTTGAAGAAAAGCGACTGAGGTTGATGAAATATCTCATCATCAGCTGGGTTGTGTTTGGGTTTTATGTTTACTGTACATTGTGAAGGTTGAGGGTAGTTGCTTTTTTAGGTAGATTTTGGATAGATGTTCTTAGTAGGTAATGGGTTATGGTGTTGTGAATGAATATGGTTTTGAGTTGATGGATTAAATGAATAGTTATGGTTGTTAGTGATATTGTTGTCGATGTATGTGTTAATTTGTTTGACTAATAAAGTCAACAAAAGTCATTTGGGTTCACTGTTATGAACTTATGAATTAGCAAAAGTCAAATAATCTGTATAACCATTTGACACCAAAAACAACAACTGATCATGGATAATTCATACAATTGATTAGACTACATAAACCCAAAATAATTAATTCATAACAAACATAAAGAAAGCCACAACCGTAAACACTATCGCAGTTGACTTCCAAAAGAAAGCATTGTTTTGACTTTTCTTCAATTCTTCCATGAGTTGCTGCATTTGACCTTCCATATCAGCAAACTCAACTTGAAGGACTGCAAGTTCTTCTCGGCTTGTTAATTCATTTTCTAGTTCTTCTCTTTACGAAGGATTAAGAAGCAGATGCATTTCATATAATTGATATATGTACCATTTAATCTCTAACTTCGGATCACACAAATACCATCTTTTACAGTGCTTGATTCCTTTTTTCTAAAAATAAGAGAATTTATAATTAGCTAATAAAATAAGATCTAGAAAAATGCAACGGCTTACATATTTATTAGGGCAAACATCAAATCGTCTAACAGGGTTTTCACGTATCCAATAGGTGAGTCTCATCAATGGAAGCCCACATTTACACTCTGTAGGACCGAAGGAAGAAGATGAAGACATTCTTGAAACGGTTTTGTAATTTTGCCTTTGTTTGTGTTTTTGTCTAGTAAAAAAGGTGGAGACTTTATGACCGTTGCCCGTTGGGTTACCCAGTCGTTTTTATATTGTTAGGTAAATTACACCGTTGGTCCCTCAATGCTCTATTGGTTTTTCATTTTCCACCAAAATACACAATAAATGTTCTACACGTTACTTGCACGCTTGGTCCTTAAAATTTTTTTAACCATGTTTTACATATACCTTCCCAATGTAATCATAGCATTTTCGACTCTTCATTTGTGTAGTCGATTAATCTCCATGTACTCACTTGTATTTAAATACACTTCGCATTTGGTCCCTCATATCCAAAACACACACATGCATTACTTAACTTATTAAACACTTTGCCTATCCTAAATACAAACTTTTTCAATGGCTGTTGACCGTGGGTTTGTGCATTTAGAAGAACTCAGGCTTTTCAGGCAAGCTGCGAGATCAATTGTTCGTCTATTTTGACATGAAGACGTAGAGCGAAGTTCAGCTAGCAACTGAAATTAACAATTTAACAAGGCAGTTGGTTGACAGTATAGATGAAAGGCATTCATTTATACAAGAGCTTGAACATTTGCCGGGAAATGTGATGGCCTATAAGACGAGGGAGGAACTCAAGGGTCTGCAGAAGGATGATCTGATCAAGGCGATGGAGATGAGGATGATAGCTTTACAGTTGCACCTTCAGGCCCTCAAGGGGGTTGACTTTTATAAATCTCTGTAAATGGGAGAAGATCGGCTTAGGGGGTTGTCTTTTTTGCTTATGGGTTATTTTTTGTTAACATTCCTGTCCTTCCGTTATATGATGAATGTATGATTTAAAGTTTTGGTTATTAATCAATGAATCATTTCACTATAATGTCTTGTTGGTATTGTAGTTGTTTTGTGTATAAATTACACTGTTCATCCCTGAACTCACACCCGTTAACCCGTTTTGTCTAAACCAAAGACCTTGTAATTTTTCCAACAGTGTTTGACCACTACTCTGTTTGACCAAGGTTGTTACCTTGGAGATAAAATAATTGAAACAAGTTGCATAACTTGATTCCCTTAAACACAACACATAATACATATAATAAAAAATTACAAGAAATACATACAAGGGTAATCTAAGATCTAAAAAATTATTTGCATTGACGTTCGTCTTCAGTAAATGCATCATTCATCTATTCAACATACACCCATTTCCTCTTTAGTGGTCTTCCTTTGTCCACTAGTTCATCACCACCATGGTTTGCAACCTGTTTACAAACCAGAACTTCAAGGTTACCTTTGTTAATAACATGGTTTGGAACCTGTTCATACTTAGCGCCATCAATCTCATCATGCACATGATCATCCATCCCCTGATCCACTACTTTACTTGGCATCTCTACAAGATCACCACTTTGTTTTCCTATGTTGTTGTTCAAAGGCACCTCTTCTTCACACACGTGTTCCTGGCTAACCTTGTCTTTCATTAACTTAGTGCCTTTGTCTAAATTAAAGGCATTAATGCCGAACATAAGGTCAATCTCAAACAAGGATCTTTTCCATTCAAATTTTTCTCTCCACCTTTTTGCCCTTTTTTCATTCTTAGACTCATCAAACCATGGAGTTGGTATTAGCAACTCACTGTCAGAGTCTGATAAACATACTTCACTTGGTAAACATTCAGTTTCATTGTTAGCCATGTGAAGATGTTATGGTATCGTTAGTTTTCTCATAATTTTCTGGAAACCAAGTGACAGTGTAACTATTTAGATGAAAATGGCATGTGATGTGGTCTTAGGTTTTTCTCTATTTATGTGAACGACTGTAGAAAATATAGGCGGGTAAACGGGAAAGGACTAAATATAGAAGGTGTATTAGTGCAGTTGAAAACCATAAACTTCAGGGACCAAATTCATAGATAAGCTTATTCAATTTTTAGAACAGTATAAGTGAATATTTAGGGAAAAAAAGTCAAACATAGTTTACCTTACACCTTATTTAAGACTAGTGTAAACTGTTAACAAGGTAAAGCAGTATTGCAGTTATCTACTAAAAATGGATTCACCACCAAATAATGAATGGGAACAAGCCCTCGATATAGACGATTCCGATCTTCAACTTACCCTCGTCGCCTGTCCCAGCAACAACCCTCACATAGTTACTAAGATAACCACCACCACCCAAACCTCATTTTCATCTCAAAACAATCAAGTTGATAATTATGTTGTGAAGCCCATTAGGATAATACCAGGTCCTGCTGGTATTGTTCAAATGACCAAGCTCTATAAAATAGCTGATACTCGGGAAGGTGGGAAGGAATCCATAATGTCTACACAAGAGTATATTAAAAAAGTTATTGAAGATGTGGGTGAGGATGACGATTCTACGCGTGCGTTGTGGCTTAGCGTGCTTGACTATGTCAATGTTGATGGAGGGATTGTGACAGGTTGTTTTGGAGATGTCAAGAAATTTGTCAAGAATTGGAAAATTGAGAAGTTGTTATAGTTATCAAGTCTTGTACTTTGAATGCACTGGGCGATCTCACAGTAACACTCAAAGACCTCTTTGGTACAATCTCCGATACTATTAATTACAAAGTGCTTACAGAGGAGAGGTTTGCAAAGGCGATTACCATAGGAGCGGCTTTGATACTTCATAATATTTCCGTCTTTTCTCCTAAGTAATCAAATCATCATTATCTTAACATTACAAAGAAAAATATGGTCAAAGTATTCCACAAGGATGGTGGGTCTGCATAGTTTCTATGCTCTATTCTGAATGTTGTAAAGAGTATTGTTAACTTTGGCATGTCTTAGTAACTAAAGTACTTTTCTTCGAATTGTTGTATACAAATAGCTAACTTGTCAAGACTATGCTTTTATAAATATGGCACAACATTAGTGCAACTGCAAATGCATGCATAAGAAAACAAACTCCAACATCAAAAACAAACAAAACTTACTGAACAAATAACTTATTGAATAAACATCAACTTAGAAAACAACATTTATCATATGGATACACATGACATAACAAGATCTAGTGGTCTACTAAAAGTTAAACATCTAACTTGAAAAACAAACACAACTTACGGAACAAACAACAACTTAGAAAACAAACACCAACATCACTCATTATCTGCATATTTTTCACCTCCTTTTCGACAAAATAGGAAATTATATCTCTCAAACCATTAGCAATCTTTTCTACGTGTTCCCTTATTTCATCAGTGTACCAAACGATGTCACTAACCTTTTTTTTCCAATACCCTAGCATAACATTACCATGATTTCTTCAGCCATAGGTGAAATTCTCTTAAAAATCAAGTCTTCTTCGTCGACTATGAGAAACTTACCATTGTCACTTACTACCGACTTGTTTTTAGTTATAACGATTATTGGGAGAGAATCAGAGGGCAAGTCTTCTTCGTCGATCGTAGGAAAATTACCGTTATCACTTACTACCGATATGTTTTGAATTATTAAGATTGCTGGGTGAGAATCAACGGGTGAAATACAGTGTGTAAGAATGGTAAATCTGGTATCGATTTAAATACTTGGGTTTGAGGGTCCACTGGTGTATCTGGGTTTGGCGGTCCAATGGTGTAATTAGGTTTCAGGGACTAATCATTTAAGGAAAACCACAATTCTTCATTTTCCCACCAAGAGATTAGCCCGCTAAGAAAGTAGCCCTTTTGTCCGCCAATGCAAATATAAAACGTAGTTACAAGTGTAACACCCAACAATCAATGTTAAATAGGGACCAAACGGGCAAACCTGGTTATAACATCAAGGTCCAAGTGTGTATAAACTCTTATGATCAGTCCTAAACAAGTGAAATTATCCATGGACCAACTGTGTATAACCTATCATGCTACTAATTAGTTTTTTCCAGAATAAGTAAAACATGTCACAAATAGCTTAAATCAGTCCTAAACAAGTGAAATTATCCATTTGCCACCTAAGTGGATTTTTATGTTTGCCTCTAAAAGGACTTAGACAGTTGCCACAAATGTGGACTTTGATGTTTGTCACTTATGTGGACTTGAATTACATGCTCTCCTGAAATATATTAGTTTTTAGAATTATAAAAAAGACCATTCACTTGCACCACCTGCTGCACTTGACTGTGTTGGTATACCGTTACCCATTTCTCTTCCATCTGCATTCCTTGTTTCACTCACTGGCACTTGAGAACTGGTAGAAGGTTGACTTGTAGGTTGAGTGAGAGTTCTTTTTTATGGACTAATTCTTTTAGTTTGTACTCATCTAGTATGGTATGAACCTTGACAACTAACACCTGCACCACCTGGACCATCTGCACCTCCTTGACCTGTAGCAGTAGACAAACCTATAACAGCACTAGCACCTGATCCACCTGAACCATCTTGACCAACTGCAATAACTATTTAGTGTGCTTGCCTAGATGCACTACCATTGGCTTCTGCATTGTTGCCACCTAAATTAAAAAAATAACCTTTTAAATTGTTCTATGATGTTTAGATCAAAGACACACTTATAACTTGAAGCTCAAACAACTACCTGTTGTTGCCTTTCGACCTTGTCCTTTGCATGTTGCCTTATTGTGTCCAGTGTTTCCACAGGATTGACATATAATGTTTCTTTCTTTCCTGCTCAGTTTGCCATCTTTTACAAATGGTTCATCCTTATGTTTAGACCTCTTTCTTTTCTTCCTTAGACGGCCTACCTGGACATGATGCTTGGGTGGAAAAAGAGTTGTTAGACATGTGGACTTCTCCCAATACTTGGTCTCATAAATTGGTTGTACCTTGTGAGAGTATGTTTCCCTCTATGTAGTCAACCAATAACAAGGATTTACCCACGCTTCTGGGGGGTGGTGCCGCCGGGTCATTCAGAGCCATATTCCAACAAGCTGCAGAAAGGAAAATTGAAATAAACTGATGAGGTGTCATTTTATATACTTTTTCGGGGTCATTTAACCCCCTAAATCATGCAAATATGCCCAAAATACATGCTTAATCGTTTCTTTTTGTGCTTTTAGAATTTGTGAAGCTTTTGGAGGAAATACACGTGACTTGAGCTCATTTGGAGAAGAAATAGACAAGATTACAACTCTACACCAAAGTCGTTGAAGAAAAGAGCTCACAGTGGCTGGAGACGGCATCAGAAATACTGGTGACGCCGTCAGGATTGCAAAGTAACGACGTCAAAAAATTAGTGATGGCGTCAGGATCTAACTAACTTAAAGAAACCTAGAAGATTCAATGGGATGATGGCGTCACTAGATAAAGATGATCATTCAACTTGCGCGTGAAGTAGTAGATATTGTTTTGATCATAACTCCTTCATACAAACTCAGATTTTGACGATTCCACTGCCCACGCGAACGGGACGAGAAAATCACAAGATGGTGAAAAAAGATTGTGGTGATGGCGTCGCTAAAATCCTGACGCCGTCGAAATGAACCGACTTAATATTATGCCTATAAATACAGCCTCATAACTTCGTTTTTTTGTAAGCCCCAAACCCTAAGTCTGATTCTAGGGTTTGAGTGGGTGTTTTTACAGCAACTTAGAGGGTCTTATTCCATCCATAAACATCTTGTTATGGTTTGGATTCTTGATTATATCTTTATTATGTCTTTAATTCTTATTGTTGATTGTTCTTATTCAAGTATGCTTGGCTGATTCATCTAGTATTTACTTAGAATGAATGAAACTTGTCATTAATTAATAAGATCTTATTATTTTCTTATTGATGTTGTGGATCTTCTATATTCATCATTAAGGTGTAACAAATTCAATGAGTTTAATTGATTATAGTTTATAATTCTTATCTCTTATTGCTTCTTGTTGATGAGTGTGCGCGTTAGGCTTTAGAAAACTGGCTATAAAATATTACATTAGCATAGACGTCTAGGGAAACGTGATTGTGTAGAAAGGATACCATCAATTACAGTCTTCAAACTACCTTACCCCTAATATGGTTGATCCCTCTTAAGTGTTATAATGTATGTAATGTACTCTTAGGGGCCTTGTAATAGACTTCATACTACCTTACTTGTGCGTTGCTTTAACGTAATTTTACATAGATGGCGGGTTCGTGTAATTCGTTCATGAATTAAGAAATACTTACACATTACATCGCAAGAGTGACAAAGCAATATGTAGAATTGGATAGCTAGCAAGGAGAAGTGCATCCTAGGTAAATACGCTTCATTGTATAAAATTTGGAATAGTTTAATTAGTTTAAAAACAAACCCCTTTCAAAACCCGAGATTTTACTTGCTTTCAGAAAATATACAAATACAAAAATAATCTTCTTTCAATCCCTTAGACCTTAGTTAAATCTAGTTCGAGCCTTCCCAACCTATTCTCCTGAAAATGATAACAACCCCCCGAGTCCTTGCTATACTACACTACAACGATTATGTACTCTGCCTAGGGAGTTGTAAAACTCTTTGTGAGTCACAACACCCACATCAAGTTTTTGGCGCCGCTGCGTGGGGAATAGTTAGGTTTCGAGCTTTATCTAGCTTAGGTCTACTCCCTTGATTCCCATTAAGTGAGATTTTAATTCCTTGTCAATTAGATTTCTCGTAGTCTATCTTTTCTTCGTTCCATTTGTTTGTAAAAACCCTCTTGTTTATTTTTTAAATAAAGTTGTCATTTAAATGTATAGTTATAATTATTCTAATTTAGATAAATTAAGATGGTTAGCTGAAACCTTAAAGAAAGGCTCTGTTAGCCTTAAAATATGGTGACATGTCCGAAATTACATTAGTTTATTTATAGCGTGACACATAGGGACTAATAATGACAAGCTACAATAGTTGTGTGTCACTAGGACTATAAATACCCCCCTCCATACTTCCATGGAGGGGTGAAGCTCACATTTGTAAAAGTGTATGTGTGTGTGTTTTCTCTCAACAACACACACTCTTCCTATCTCTTATCTTTTCTCTCTAATAATATGGATACTTTTCTTTTCCATTTTACCAAGCCTCCGGATCATTGTTCAAAGGGTGAATCTATACTAACAATTGGTATCAGAGCATAGGGGGAATCCGTGTTGTTTATCTACTGATTATTGTAGTTAAACAAGATCAAATTCGTGGCTTGGTTTGTCTATTTTTTTTTGTTCAAAAAAAATGACAAGAAAAATCAAGATTTGATCTTTGTTTGTGGTTAAAAGTGTTAAAGACTTGTACTTTTGGGCTTAGATCACTTCCTTGCATCATTACTAAGTGGTTTTAACATCATTTCGTAGCTTACAAGAAAGGTTTGAGAAGATTTTTTCTTGCTGCGGTTTGCCTTACGAAGGATGTTCGTCGTTGCATTGACAAAATTCGTTGCGTTTTGACAAGAAAAGTCGTCGTTTTGACAAAAGTTTCTGTTGCTTTTGACAAAAGTCGTTGCTTTGATAAGAAAGTCGTTGCGTTTTTGAACACAAGTCTTTCGTTTTTGACAAAAGACGTTGCTTTTGACAAAGTCATTGCGTATTTATAATCATTGCGTTTTTTGATTAGATTCATTGCGTTTTGACTAAAGTCATTGCGTTTTGACTCAACAGGTTGCGTTTTGAAGACCATCATTGCGTTTGACTAGACGTTACTCTGCCCAATTTTTTATTCATTGTCGTTTTTGATCAAGATTGTTAGCGTTCTTGATAGAGGTTTCATTTGCGTTGTGACTAAATTCATTGCGTTTTGACCAGGTGGCAATGTACAGACTTTTGGGCAGTGACGAAATTTGGGATATATAATCGAAAACAAGAACAACAAACAAAAAGCACCACAATCAAGAATCAAGACTCATAAAACACATCAACCATAACAACACATCACACAAACAATCAACACTTATCCTCAAAACGATCCACTAAAAGATTCACTTAAATGACAAAATGGCTAGAGATTCTGATTACGATGACATGTGATCACGGAGTTGATTTGGTATCCCTTATTTGCAATTGAAGTTGGATTTCACAAAGGCGTCTACTTATTTCATCATCGAGACTTCTTCTAATTTTCTAATCGATTGATGACTTGCTTGATATCGAATACAATTATGATTAAGAACTTGGATTATCTAGTTTCCAGCGTTCATGGGTGGTTGATAAGACCATGGTTAACTATCACTTAAGGAGTTACGTTGTAGTACTCAGTGTCACACGCAGATGCCGATGTGGATAATTTCAAGAGGTGTTGTACTTCTTATACTTTTGATGGAGTATAAGGTACTTAGAGATTTTCTTCTGCACCGTTCTTCAATCAACAACAGTGCAAGATTAAGTAACAAATTTAGGGGATTTTACTTCAGTTTCAAGTTTGATATATCGGGTTTACTTCACCATGTGATCACAACAATAGCCGACAGAATACGAGGTTGGTAAGTTAGCCAGAGAGTTTAAAAAAGGTTGAGTGTTTACTCAACACTATCTCATGGGAAATCTTTGTGCTATTCCAAGACAAAGAAATTTCACAGTCTAAGGCAAAATCTCCAAAGTTCTCTTCGATACATTCATATCCCAAAAACATGATTATACAATGTTCTTGATTCTTTAGCCATTCATCTCCTCTACGGTTTCTGAAGACAAGAGGGGTAATGCTTTGTTTGGATATCAAGATTTGTGCTTTAGACAAGAACTTCTCGAGTATATAAACGTACACGACAATGATATCCGAGAGTTCGCAACCATCATGAGGGAAAATGTTACATCGGACTTAATTGACTTTGATGTTGATGTTACCATGTCAACTTCCAGGGGGAAGTTTGTTAGCCCTAAAATGTTTAGTATGGTTTATGAAGTATTATGCAAACGTGAGAAGAACAGTTGCTGATTTCTCGCATGCACCCCTGAACGAATATTCACCAAGCCCTGATGACAAGAAGCAGTGGTCGTTGGTGTGGTTTGACTTCTACAAAATTCCGCTGTGCACTTTGATGACAAGTAGAAGATTGTTCAAGCTACATCAATGTTTCAGAATCTGCTTAAGATAGGGATGTTGGTTTGGGGGGAAGCTGATTCAGAAACTTCGCCAAAAAGGAGTCTATGAAGAAAGCTTTTCAAGACATGCTGCATGAATTGGGGGGAAGTTAATCCAGTTCATGCATACTACAATGGTTCCTGTACAAGTAAAGACAATGAAGATCCAAGCTGGAGTACAAGTTTCAAGACAAGATGAACTCAGAAGACATCTTCAGCTTTGGAAGTGCTTTGGAAGACTTTATTTCTGTTGTATTTGTACATGATGGGAACATTGTAAGTAATTCCGTATGTGTCCACATATTGGGGGAAGATTGTTAGCCTTAAAATATGGTGACATGTCCGGAATTACATTAGTTTATTTATAGCGTGACACATAGGGACTAATAATGACAAGCTACGATAGTTGTGTGTCACTAGGACTATAAATACCCCCCTCTATACTTCCATGGAGGGGTGAAGCTCACATTTGTAAAAGTGTGTGTGTGTGTGTTTTCTCTCAACAACACACACTCTTCCCATTTCATCTCTTTTCTCTTTAAAAATAATATGGATACTTTTCTTTTCCATTTTACCAAGCCTCCGGATCCGTGTTCTTAAGGGTGAATCGTGATAATAGGCTACCCTTTTGCACCAGATAGTGATGAACCTCCTTTGAGATCTTATCAACTTTGGAAGAAAACCTTCTATGAGGAGACCCATAAAATAGATGATATGACTGAGTTACCTAAGTCGCAGCCTAAGAAAACTTATAAGGAGAATTTAGAAAGTGAGATAGTTATGGTTAAGATACCTAGGTGCATGGCATGGTTAGGCTCTACCAATGCATATGATGAGCCTATAGGTAGTCTAGGTATGATGGAAAATAAGGTAGGAAATACAAGCCCACAGATACCCCACAAATCCTACCATCATTTGAGGAATACAAACCGCCCATAACTTACCCGAAAGAAGTAGAAGAGACTTTAGGAAGCCGATAGAGGTAGAACCTTTGAATGAAACACAACTAGAGGATTTAGGTTTGAATACTTGTAATCATGAAATTCCTCTTAGTTCTAGGGAAGTTCCTAGTTTTGATGAACCGGAGCCTCAACCAAAGACTTTAGCTAATTGTCCATACTTAGATGCAAGTCTAGAAGACAAAAGAGGCCTTGAACCATCAATCAAACCACATAGTCCAGATAGTTTTAGGATGAAGGAAGTAGACAATTTGACCAATCATACACCACCTTCACTCTCTCCACCCTAAGGATATATATTGCTATTATCAACCAGGTTTATGCGACCCCAAGAAACATTATGGATTTAAACCAGGTTTATTAGGACACAGTGGATCCCTAGGTGTTGATTTGTCGAAATTGGAGATGATAGAAGATGATTAGGAATTAGAACTTAAAGAATTTTCTTTTCTAGGAAGAGGACTTAATTTACCCATTAGGCTAAAAGAAGTAGATAATGTTAGGATTGAAGATTCACACCATTTAGAGCATATATTTCAACAAGTTTACCAACATAAGGCTCTTTCTTACCATAATGGTGTCTACCGTTACTATCACCCACACTTGACCTTAAGTGTAAGGAACCCTCCCCTTTATCTGTCAAGTAAGCATAAAGTCAAGCTCGTGACACGAACAAAAACAAGCGCTTCTCGGGAGGCAACTCGAGCGTATCTCATTTATTTGGTCTTTTATTTCATGCAATTTAGGAGTGTCTTGTGTGTTTTAATTCTTAATTATTTGTTTCTATTTGTTTGAATTATTAATTGATCATGCTTTGTTTTGTCTTTAACCTCATCTTAATTGCAATCAAAGGTATTTCATAAAAATTGTTAAAGGAAAATCCGGTTTCTAAAAACCATTTCAAACATATTTAATAAATTATTTAGATTAATTCGCGTTTTGTGTCAGTTTCGAGTCATATGATTGTGATAATTAATCTCAGGTTTTATGCAGTATTGTCTACAGGAAATAATAATAGATTTGCGTGCATGAATTTTTTCCACAAAACAAAGAAGAATTTATTTACAGTGTGTGGAGACGGCGTCAGGATTAAACCTGACGGCGTCACGTCTCCAGCACTTGTAAATTTCATATTTTCTTTAAATTTTTGAAAATTAATTTTGTATAATTTCCAAAATTTGTAATTTTCTTAAAAACCTGCAGAAAACCACGATTACATTAACACATTCATCCTATCTAGACTGCTTTTATAGAGTCTAAACCCTAAAAGTTTCGTTGTATATATCACTATCATGCCGATTTTATGCCAGTTGTAGTTGTTTCTTGTCTTTGATTTACAGTTTATATTTGATGACAAGAAGCCCAGGAGTTCTTAGGAGTTTCATTGGAAGACTCTTGGATGACGATTTAGCTAGTTATCACATGTTTCTTCTCCATTATTGAGCAAACCAGGGGAGTACTAGTTTCTTTCATCTTTTTCTTTTCCCTTTATTCGTTTACGAGTATTTTTAAGAACATTGAGGACAATGTTCAAAATAAGTATAAGGGGGGGGGGGAAATAAACCTTAGAAACTATTCCTTCAATTGCATTTTGCTTTGTCCTTAAAATGATGAGTAATATATCAAAACATAGCGTAGATGGTAATTTTGACCCAAATTTAAAATTTATTATGACACATACCGATGAAAGCTGAGTATTATTAGCGTCTCATGGATAGGAATTATATGACTAGCACAAAAACCCTCTAAAAATTACCTTTAGATCTTTAGGAATTCAGGTATCCATTTTTGATACCTAAGATAATTTTACCTTTAGCTTTCTCGAGTTAAGGAAAGAACAATCATATATGTCGCGTTCATGGATGTGTCCGTGCATATGTGGTTTTGTCTCCTTTTCTAGAGCATTGGTATCAGTTAAAATTATATGAGAGTGTACCGCTAGTATATTAAATTCTAGAACTTGTTTTTGTGATTCATCCCGAGACCGCTAGTAAGATCGCACTTGTGTGATTAAGATTTGCTAAATGATAAGAGGCACTAGGATAAACCCTATTTTAAACCTGTATTTGTTATGATGGTCTCCCCGATCATATGACTATCCCCACACCCTTGCTTCACACTCATTTTTAGTGCAAGATACCCCTAGTACACTCCTCTGAGCCTATCCTTTTCGTGGTTCTCATAATTTTCTGGTGGATTCTAGATTATTAATGAAGAGCATTATTTATGTAGGATCCTGTTATCACTTCATAACATACAATCGATCACGAAATCGAACTAGAAATGAGAAAGAAAGAGTTGTTCTAGAGAGAGAAACTAGAGAGAGGTTAGAGAG
>BQNB010028624.1:0-14172 GCA_026074375.1 Tanacetum coccineum
CACCTAGGCCAAAAGCTCTCCCTTGTGCTCGGTTCCTATTGTTTCCCAGGTTGGAGTTTCCTTCGATTGCTAGCACGGGGTTTGGGTGATTTCCTCCTGCGATGGTAGCTCGGTTCATCCTTGGGCAATTCCTACTAAAGTGGCTAGGATCCCCACACTCAAAGCAAGTTGGCCTTGGTCTCTCATTAGCAGCTCTACCCATGTAGTATCGGGTAATTTTGCACACTTTGGGTGTTGACCAGCATACTGACGTTGACCTTGACCTTGCTCCAGGGCATTCAGAGCAAAGTTCTTTCCAGTTCTTTGTCTCTTGTCCCTATCATCCCTTCCTCGGTTCCTATTATGATCATTCAACCTCCTTTTGTTTCTAGCATTATCCTTCTTCTTGAAAAGTCCATCCTTAATACCATCAGTGGTCAAACGGTTAACCATACTCACAGCACCCTGGATTGTAGCAGGTTCGGATGCAGTGACATGTGGCTTGATCTCATGAGCTAAACCTCGAATGTAGCGGTTGATACGTTGGCTCTCAAGGGTAACCATGTGTGGCACCAACCTTGCTAACTCTTGAAATCTAGCCGTATACCCATCAATGTCTGACCCAACCATCTTATGGTTTTAAAATTCTAATTCCAACTTTTGAATTTCATCATCAGGACAATATTCTTTCTTCTGTAGATTTTTAAAATCTTCCCAAGGTTGGGCTATAGCAGCGGCTCGTCCTCGGGTTTGAACAAGGGTATTCCACCAAGTTAAGGCGCGGCCTTGCAGCATACTAGCAGCGAAATTAACTTGGCTCTCTGCGGGGCACTTAGTGATATGGAGCACAGACTCAGTGCTTTCAAACCAGGTTAGTAAACCAACTGCACCATATGTGCCAAAAAATTCCTTGGCACCAGAAGCCCTGAATGTTTTGATATTATAGCTTGGTGTGACCTCTCTTTGATTTGATATGTTTCCTCCAAGGGCTTGAACAAGTTGAGTCAGCAGATTCGGCAATGCGATGTTAAGTTGTCGGGTCACTTCATCTGCCATTTCGTTGGGAGGTTTGGTGTTATTGGCATTGTTGCTATGTGTGCTTCTTCCCGCTATATTTCTACAATTTATTATAAAAATTCACTTTATTAGAATCTTGACATACCGTACCTTCAAACAATTTATACATATTTTCAGAAATATAGTTAAGGAATGAACATGTTTAGAAATTATTAACTCAGTTAAGGTTGAATATAATTTGTATATATTGTATTTAGCGAAATATTAATAATAAATAATTTAGATAATGCAAATTAATAAATAAATAAGGATAATTATAAAATAAATTTGAAAAATGATAAAATCTGATTTTAGTCTATTCTAGAAGCCATATAACTCGGCCTAATATTCTTAGTATATTCTTTATACATTTTCATTTGTTAAATCCTAAATACAAAATCCTGAAACCCTAATAAAATATAAAAGAGCGGCATAGAATTTTCCAAGGGCTTGCACGATTTTTCTAAGGTGATTTGAAGGTCAAGGAGTGTGGGAAAAATAGTGGAAGTTTTTGGAGTGATTGGATTCGATTGCGGTATTTGTTATTGGGTTTCGAATTAAGCAACCGGGTCAAAATTCATAAATCACAAGAATCATCAAAGGTATTGTTGTATCTCATTTAATTCAACATTATAATCCATAAAATAACCTGGGAAAAATGTTCATAGCATTTTAAATTGATCGAAATAATTAAAACATATTGAAAACCTCAATTTCGAAATGATTATGAAAACGGCTAGTTAAAAATTTGTAAAATTTATTTTATATTTTTATAAGGTTGTTTTCATATCACATAAACTACAGTAAAAATGATGGAAAAATAGGAAGGGATCCGAATAATTATATGGTAATTATCAAATGTTTGCCGATTTTCGCAATAAAGAAAAAGGAAAAAATAAAATAAGGTGTTAGGGTTTTTGATAATTTATTCCGAGGTTTCATTTAATGTCAATGATTGGAAATCATTGTGGGGTTGTGATGGGAAAAATTTAATTAGGGGTTTAATGATTAATTGAATTGCCGAATGATATTTTAAAGTATAAGGACTTGTTATGTAAATATTCTGAAACTATGGGGTCTATATTAGACATGATATTATATTTTAATATATTCTGAATAAAATACTTTGGGGGTATAAAAGTCATTTTGAAATTATTTTTTGGTTTTAAAATGGTTAAATACATATAAAAGTAATTAGGAAATTAATTAATTAAAATAGAAGGGACTGAAATTGTAAATTCTGAAAAGTAAAAGGTTTTGTTAGTATTTATGTATAAATTAACGCTTTTTTCATAATAGAACACTATAAGGGCTTGTTTTGTAATATGGATAATTTGAAAGATAAAGTTTAAATAATTTAATAAACAAAAGGGCAAATATGTAAATTATGTAAAATAAAGGGTATGAACTTGTAAAATACAGAACAATGGAAGGTATAATCTAATAAAAATTTGAAACTATGATATTTACACTTTAAACCTTGAAAAATTGTTGAATATTTCATATTAAACCACCACAAATATGGAAAGTTGTCATATAACCCTAGAACTTGTATGGTTGACATGGTTAAGATCCCTAAACTAATTTAAAATACTTAAAAGAGAATCTCAAATTAGAAATATTACTAAAAATAAAAGGTTACTAATAATTGGAAGTAACTAAATGGAAAGTGTTACTTAAAATGGAAAGTTAACAAAAATGGAAAGTTTCTAAAAATAGAAAGTATAAACAAAAATGAATGGTTTTTTGTAATTTGAATTCATCATTCTTTAGGTTCGTGGTCCAGAGGGAGTGGATTTTGATATTCCTTGTTGTGTTTTCCTTGGTTATTGCTTTGCATCGAATAAGGTACAATATTCAGATCTTTATCGATAAGGTTTCTCATGACATATTTCCTCTCTATCTTTGATACTTATAGATTGCAACATTGCCCTGACCTTTTATCTTGCTCTCTATATGATCTGTCTAATGTTCATTTGAACCCTTCTTAGCACCTTTGGATATTGAACCTTTTGGCATTGAACCTTGCTATGATCCGTTTGAAATACTTTAATATGTACATTGCTTGAACCCTTCAGTTTGAGAACACACTATTTGTTTTCCTATCCATGAAGGTAACATGGCGAGTCCTTGATGCACCCTTTGCCATGGACTCATTTGTGAGTGAGTGATTTCTCACGCCGTCACCCCATTTTGATTATAATATGCGCAATATAAGATTACTTATTTGTTTAAGGGGCGTATGGAAATGCATCCATACGCTTTGTTATGTGTATTTCGATTGGATATGACATTATGATATTTTGGATATTTTGGTGACTGATGTTTTGGGTGCACTCCACGTCTTCAAATTTTTGGATCAAGCTTACTCCATGTTACTATGATATTATTATGTTGGGCTTATGATTGAACTTAATTGATTTCTGATTCCATCTTACCTACACTATGAATTGACTATCTGATTTGTCGTACCTTTATATTTGTATTCCTTTGATCCATGTATTTGTGATATCCTTTGTACCTTGTAACGTATCCTTTGATTTCCGTTATTTTTTGCTTTCGAATATATATATCTGTTCATCGTGGGCTTTGAATCTCAGCCGTACTTTCTTTTCCTGCGGCAGGTAACTAAGCTATACTGGGGTTGCTTTCAGGGCTATGAGTGCTGAGTTTGGACCTTACCCTAAGAGATCTTAGTTTTTGATATAATGAATTGTTTCATTTCAAGACATTTGTGTTATTTCGATTGGATATGTCTATACTTTTTAGAACTTAAGTCCCTATAAGTCATGTTGACTTATTTCCTTTGGTTAGTTTTTTAAACTTCCGCTGTTTATGGCTTGTGTTATGATTATGAATGCTTTTGATGTCACACCATATTTGTAATACTTATACCCTTGTGGGTCGGGGCGTTACAATTTATGGTATCAGAGCTGCCAAGGTTAATCATGTACAGGTCATAGACCTTAGAGCTATAGGCTATGGACCTGTGAGGATTGGGTAGACATATAGGATCCTTCTGCGAAACTCACTTACCGTAACCTATCTTGTTTTCGTTGCTAATCGTTTTTCTTGCTCGTCAGATGGTGACTACCCATAGAAACTCGTATACGATGTTTTCTCCCCTAACTTCCAGGCCATGATTACTGCAGCTTTGGCCAATCCTCTCCCTAACCTTACGGCCGCTTTGAGAACTCAGATCACCAATGACATCCGGACTGGTTCAGACCAACCGTTTGTAGGTAGTTGTAGATTCAATCCCCCCTGGCATTCAAGATTGGAACGAGAAGGTTATACAAAGTTCAAACCGCCTTGCCATCGGTCCTGCTGCCACTCCTTCCTGAGGCATACAACAGAATACGCATATGGCAGAAGTTATATAAAAGTATTGGGTTTGTCCCGACAAATACAAGACTCGTCTTGCCTGCGTTAAAACTAGAGGTGAAGCACTGAGCTGGAGGCAAGCACATTTGCAGACCTCAGGAAGGAGGTGATGCATTTGCCGGAAACAATGTACTTGGGTGCTTCGTAGATCTATAACACAGTATTTTCCCGGCATCTGAACAGCAACGAACAGTAGCTTGAGTATGTGTCGATAAATCAACTGGATTGAGAGAATTCGGGGATTACATGAGAGGTTCACTAGATGTGCTAGTTTTGGAATTGAGCTACTGCTGGAGATGCTCAAGGCAAGCTAGACATTTCAATTGGTGGCCTAAAGAAGTGGGTTTAGGACCGGATCTGTGTTAAATACGAGTATACTATTGATAGCGCATGAAGCGGCTGCCGCCACGTAACATCGAGATTATTGCCTGAGAGAGGGAAACGCATAAGTGGGATAAGAGATGTAATCGGATTACAAACAGGGACATGGCCAACAAAGAACAAAGGTCGTTAATGACCAGAGGTCCATCATATACTAGGGGTCGTCAGGACAGAGTGTTTGAGCATCGGTCGTCAGGAATCCGGGCTATGATTTGTGAAACGACAAGATATCGGCCAAGAAAGATGTTTACTGTAGGAATGGAATGACCCCAGGACAGGTAACAACAACCAACGTCACACAGGAATCAGACAACTCGGGATTATTAACCAGGTCATGCTTCAGTCTGCAGGATTGAGGAGTCTACTGAGACTTTGCCTCATCCACCTCTTGAAACTACCTGTGGAAAGCCTCATCCAGTGTATGTTATAAGGCTAACTGGGGATGTTTACTTGCGACACTCAACATAAGGTGCAGGATAGCCCCCAAGCGAAGCAGAAGCAGAATATTCCAACCAGATTTTGGCTAGACTACCATCCTGCTTACGGGACGAGTTTTATGCTACGACTCATTATCAGGCGGCAAAACTTCGTACTATTACCGGTAATTCTCTAATACATTGATGATCGTACTGCCATCGTTTATTTGATACTGGAGCAACTTTATCTATTAAAACTACCACATAGCTAAGAAACTTAATGTGACTCCTACACCATTAATTGAACGGGTAATCAATTCAACCACAATGAAAAACATTCATATTGATCATTAATATGTTAATTGCCTTTTACGTTTGATGATCGTGATTCGACCTGCTAATTTACCTTCCTAACCATATGTTCGAAATGATGTGATTCATTGGCATGGATTGGTTGGCTTTCTCTCGAGCTACCATTGACTCAATGGCTAGACTGTTGATCTTTGTAACGACGCCAACCCTGAATAATTTTATCAAGTTCCTCAACCGCTTAAGTCCGATAAGCTCATCTCTGGCTGTGAAGGCACGTACCTTGAATTTTCTCCATGGGTGCCAAGGATTTCTGGCTTTCTGTTATGGACACATCATTGGAGGGTCCTAATATATGAAATCTTTCTGTTGTTCGTGAATTCGCTTATGTTTTCTATATGACTTTCCGGACTTCCCCGGCTAGAGAGATTGAATTTGGCATTGAGTTAATTCCCGTGCTGAACCTATCTCAAAGGCGCCGTATCGTATGGCACCTGTTCAAAATGAAGGAGTTAAGAGCTCAGTTACATGAATGTTGGAGAATGGAATTCATTAGACTCCAGTGTTCGCCTTGGGGTGCACCGGTCATATTTGTTAAGAAGAAGGATGGAGCATGCGCTTGTGTATTGATTACCGTGAACTCAACCGTATTACGATTCGTAACCGCTATCCTCTTCCGCGAATCGACGATTTGTTTGAGAAACTGCAAGGGGCCAAATATTTTTCTAAGATTGATCTGCGATCTGGTTATCACCAGCTTCATGTGAGAGAGCAGGATATTTCTAAGACTGCTTTTCGTACGCGTTATGGCCACTACGATTTCTTTTATGCCATTCGGTCCTGACTATGCTCCTGCTGTGTTTATGTGATTTGATGACCGATAATTTTCCATGAGTAACCTTGATAATTCGTTATTGTATTCATCGACGACAATCTCGTTTACTCCAAGTCTGAAGAAGAGCGATTAGGCGACATCTACGGATTGTGATGGAAATTCATTAGACAGAAGAAGTTGATCGAGATTTCGAAGGCGAGTTTCTAGTTACAGCAAGTCGCATTCCTGGTATATGTATCTGCAGACGTGCATCCTATTATGGATCCATCAAAGGTTGTAGCTATCACCAAAGATCCGAACCTACTATGGTGACGGAGGTGAGAAGTTTTCTGGGGCTTGCTGGCTATTACCGACGCTTTGTTGAGGGTTTCTCTCGATTAGCTTTACCTCTTACCCAGCTGATGAGAAAGGGTGAGAAGTTTGTATGGACGGATGAGCGTCAGGATAGTTTTGAGGATTAAACGGAGATTTGGTGTCTGCTCCGATATTGACTCTTCCATCAGTTCCGGTGGTTTTTCAGATATACAGTGATGCATCGAAGAAAGGTTTGGCTTGTGTTTTGATGCAACATGGGAAGGTGATCTCCTACGCTTCAAGGCAACTGAAGCCTTATGAAGTAAATTAACCAACCCATGCTCTTGAGTTAGCTGCAGTGGTTTTTGCATTAAAGATCTAGAGACACTATCTGTATGGTGAAGCTTGTGATATATTTTACATATCATAAGAGTCCTCAAATATATTTTTTACTCAGCGAGAACTTACATGAGTACAAGAGAAGCATTGTTGAAGCATCATGAAAGATTATGACACTAACATCCAGTACATCCGTGCCAAGGCTAATTGGTTGCCGACGCACATAGTCGAAAATCTAGGATGATACAGTTTTGAATTCCATAACCTTCGTGATTTAAGAGCGTTTGATGTTAGAGCTCTTGTTTACAGTTTCTGGTGGCTAATGGCGAGTTGAGATCAGATGTCAAACCTTCTGCTACAGACAAAGAAGCTCAAAGGACAGACGGTGAGTTGTGGGCTATTATGCAGCAATGTTGAAGACGTTAAACATACTGAGTTGCGTGTTGATGATGACGGTATTGGTGAGTTTGAGAAGAGAGGCTATGTGTTCCAAATGATCAGGCACTTCGCGAGAAGGTTATGACGGAAGCTCATAGTTCTCCATTTACTATTCATCCAGGTTCAACCAAAATGTACAGAGATTTGAAACAGTACTTTTGGTGGAATGGCATGAAGCAAGATGTGGCTACATTTGTATCCAAGTGTATGACTTGTCAGCAGGTCAAAATTGAACATCAGAGGGCTAGTGGTTTGTTACAGCCGTTGGAGATTCCTATGTGGAAATGGGATGAGATTACCCAGGATTCGTTACTGGTTTGCATACTACTTAGAAAAGACAAGATGCGATTTGGGTGGTGGTTTATTTGCTAACCAAGTCTGCTCATTTCTTACCCATACGAAGAACTATGTATTATAAGTTGGCGGAGATTTATTTCAACAGGAAAATCCGTTAGACTGCATGTACACCGACTTCCCCCCCCCCCTATTTGTGGTCCGACAGAGATCCGAAGTTTACTCTTCGTTTTTTGGAAAGGATTACAGAAAGCTTGGGGAACTCGTCTTAAGTTTAGTACAGCATTTCATCCTCAAACCGATGGTCAGTCAGAGAGGACCATTCAGACTTTGGAAGATATGTTGAGGGCTTGTGCTTTGGAATGGACAGGTAGTTGGGATGAATATTTGTGCTTTGTGGGAGTTTGCCTACAATAATAGTTATTGCATTCTAGCATAAAGCAGCACCTTTCTCGCATTTGTATGTTAAAAATGCCGACACCTATTGCTGGGATGAAGTAGTGAGCGTTTGATTGAAGTCCAGAGCTCATCGAGATTATAATGAGAAAGTGGGCTGGTTTGCTAAGGAGAGATTGAAAGAGGCTATATCGGACCGAAGAGTATGCTGATAAGCATCGCGTGACTTAAGTTTCAAGTGGAGATCGTGAATTTCTGAAGGTTCGCCATTCTTATAGAGTTTAACGTTTTGATCCAAGGCCAAGCTCAGTCCCTGATTTCATTGGTCCGGTTGAGATATTGGAACGTAATGGAGAGGTTACGATCGTCTGGCTCTTCCTCCGCATTTATCGCACGTTCACGATGTCTTCATGTAATCTTTTTGAGGGATACCATTTATCATCCATATGGATTCGCATCTTATCCCCATTTGATCAGATTCAGCTTGATTTATGTCGTTGTCCGAAGAACCAGAATCCATTCTGGATCTGCAAGAGAGAGTCATGAAAACAAAGTCATTCCTTTTGTTGAAGATTCTTTGAAGAATCACCAGACCGTGAGGCTTCCTAGAGACCGAAGAGTCTATGCGAGCTAGTTATCCCCATTTCTTTGTCTATTTCGTATGTTTTCGGTTTCGTTTCTCATATCGTTTCATTCGTTAATTTCAATTTTCGAGGACGAAATTTTTTTAGAGGGGAAAGAAGGTTGTGAAAACCTAAAAAATCACAACAAGGTGTAAAATTACCAAAATACCCCCTAAGGCAAGAAATTTCATAAAAGCTTAAATAAAATTTATTTAAATGTTAGAAACTATGAAAATGTAACATGTGACAATTATGAAATTTTTTTAAGATTAAAATACTTTATGTTATATAAGAAAAATAATTAATATTGGTATATATGTATTTATGCCGAAAATATTAATAATAATGTATTTATATAATGCAAATTAAATTAAATAAAATAAGGATAATTATAAAATAAATTATGGCAAATGATAAAACTGATTAGTCATTTCTAAAGCCATATAACTTCGGCCTACAAAATATTACTTAGTATATCCTTTCTTATACATTTCATTTGTTAAATCCTAAATACAAATCACCCGAAACCCTAAATAAAATATAAAAAGAGCCGCATAGGATTTTCCAAGGGCTTGATGATTTTTCTAGTGATTTGAAGTAAGGGTGGTGGGAAAAATAGGGGGAATTTTGGAGTGATTGGTTCGTATTGTGGTATTGTTTTGGGTTTGAATTAAGCAACCGGGTTCAATAATTCATTAAATCATCAAGAATCATAAAATGTATTTTTGTATCTCATTTATCATCATTATAATCCATAATATACCTGGGAAAAATGTTCATGCATTTTATATTGATCGAAATAATTAAAACATATTGAAAACCCTAATTTTGAAATGAATATGAAATCGGCATATATAATATTTGTAAAATTTATTTTATATTTTTATAAGGTTGTTCATATCACATATAACTCAGAAAAATTGTTGGAAAAATTTAGGAAGGATTCGAATAATTATTGGGGATTTATCATTGTTTGCCGATTTCGAATTAAAGGAAAAAGGAAAGAAATAAAATTAGGGTTAGGGTTTTGATAATTTTTCCAGGTGCATTTAATGTCAATGATTGGGAAATAATTGTGGTTGTGATTGGGAAAAATTTAATTAGGGTTTTAGTGATTTAATTGAATTGCCGAATTGATATTTAAAGTATAAGGACTTGTTTTGTAATTTCTGAAACTATGGGGTCTATTTTAGACATGTTATTATATTTAATATATTCTGTATAAAATAAGTTGGGGGGTATAAAATGTCATATTGATATTATTTTGGATTAAAATGGTTAATTACATATAATAAGTAATTAGAAATTAATTAATTAAAATAGAGACATGAAATTTGTAAATTCGGAAAGTATAAGTTTGGTTAGAATTTAATTTATAAAGTACGATTTTGTCATACTAGATCTATAAGGTTTGTTGTAATTAAGGATGAATATAAAGATAATGTATAATTAATTAAATAAACAAAAGGGCTAAATAATGTAAATTATGTAAAAATTAATGGGTTTGACTTGTACATACTGAAAATGGAAGGTATAATCTGAATAAAATGTGAAACTTAAATATTTACACTTTAACCTTGAAATTGTTAGATTTTGCAATATTAAACCTAAGATATAAAAGTTGTCATATTTTAACCCTAAACTTGTAAGGTTGACAATGTTAGTCCCTAATCTATTTAAAAAACTTAATAGAATCTCAAATGAAAATATTACTATAATAAGAAAGTTTTATTAAAAAATGGAAAGTTACTAAAAATGGAAAGTTACTAAAAATGGAAAGTTTCTAAAAATAGAAAGTATAACTTAAATGAATGGTTTGTAATTCGAATTCATCATTTCTTTAGGTTCGGTCAAGAGGGAGTGATTTTGATATTCCTGTGGTGTTTTCTTTGGTTATTGCTTTGCTTCGGAATAAGGTACAGATATTCTGACCTTATCGTTAAGGTTTCTCATGACATATTCCTCTCTATCTTTGATTACTTATGTGATTTGCTACATTTGCTCTGAGCCTTTTATCTTGGCTTTCTTATATGATCTGTCATTATGTTCCATTTGAACCCTGCTATGCTACCTTTGATATTTGAACCTTTGATATTTGAACCTTTGGCATTGAACCTTTGCTATGATCCCTTTGAAATGAACTTTGATATGACTTTGCTTTGAACCCTTCAGTTTGAGAACCAAGCCACTATTTGTTTCCTAGCCATGAAGGTAACACATGGCCGTGTCATTGATGCACCTTATGTGCATGACTCCATGTGTAAGTGTAGTGAATTTCTCACGCCGCCCCCATTTGATATTATAAGCGCATTATATGAAGATTATTATTTGTTTAAAGGGCGTTGGATAATCCTAGATTTGTTTTGTATTCGATGGATTATGACATTAGATATTTGGATATTTGGTGACTGATGTTTTGGGTGCAATCCACGTCTTTCACATTTGGAGCTAGCTACTCCATGGTTACTATGATATGATTTGTTTAGGCTTGGTGATTGAACTTAATTTGATTTTATGATTCATCCTACCTTACACTATGAATTGACTTCTGATTATTTTCTACCTTATATTTGTATTCCTTTGATCATGTCTTGTGATATCCTTTGTACCTTGTATCGTATCCTTTGATTTCCGTTATCTTTTGCTTTTTCGATTATAAATACTGTTCACTGGGCGTTGAAACTCAGCCCGGACTTTTCTATCCTGCGCAGGTATCTGAAGCTAGGAGCTAGGGTGCTTTCATGCTATGAGTGCTGAGTGTGGAACTTTACCCTAGAGATCTTAGTTTTGATATATGAATTGTTTCTTTTCAAGACATTTGTTATTTCGTTTGGATATGTCTATCTTTTGAAAACTTAAGTACCTTAAGTCATGTTGACTTATTTCATTTGGTTATTTATTTAAGACTTCCGCTGTTTATGCTTGTGTTATGATTATGAATGCTTTTGATGTCACACCATATTTGTAATACTTCTACCCTTTTGGGTCGGGGCGTTACAGTTGGTGTTGTTGGCAGTGTTGCTACGTGTGCTTCTTCCCGCCATAATTCTACAACTTAACAAAAAAAATTACTTTATTAGAAACTCGACAAACCGTACCTTCAAACAGTTTATACATATTTTGAGAAATATAGTTAAGGAATGAACATGTTTAGAATTTTTTTTAACTCAGTTAAGGTTGAATATAGCACTTTCAAACGAAGTGTTTAAATGAATAACCAACCAAGGATAGATGTATTACACAAGTTTAGTTTACTGGAATAATGGGTATAAGTAATTAACCAAAGTTTTTGTGGTAATATAAAATTTAGGTGACCACAATGTTTAATAAAACATATAAATAATATATATACTATATATAAATATATAAAAAAATAATAAATATAATATATATATAGTATATATATATATATATAATATATATATATATATTTTATAAATATGAGTTTAAAATTTCTCAAGTATATATTTGATTGGTTGTTAAATAATCAAAAGGTATTCATAAAAATATAGGTTTAGTTGAGCTATCAAAAGTTTATTGTTTTATTCATTACATTGTTAAGTAGTAAAAAAAACCGATTAAAATTTTACAAGATCCGACCCGCTTAATTTATTCTCAACCTGAACCTGACCTGTTTAATAAACGGGTTAGATGGGTCGACCCAAAACCGACCCAAATTTATTTAGACTCAACCCAAACCTGTTAATTTTTATGTTGGTTTCAGGTCGGGTTTCGTGTCGGGTCAGAAATTGCCACTCCTAATGCAATCGATTCAAATAGTTCCTTATCTCATAATAGAAAGGAACTACACAACAAGTAATTCGAAAAAAGAATGAGATTAACCGTGCGGTTAAGTTACACTAGTACACCCTCATTGGTGTATCTGCCAACAACTAATCCAGAAAAGAGTTTGGTAGGATAGGGACAAAAACACTCGCATTTCTGCTTTCGACCCTAATTACTTTATAGTCGTGTGGAATTCATGTCGTGCATACGTAGTTCACCTGCTGCTCGCCTTGAGTTCTTACTCGGAATCTATCAACGAGTCCTTGTTGGGATTTACAGATTTGATGAGAAAAAAGAACAAAAGAATGAAACAAGAAGAACTAATTTAGCATTATGGGATTTTAGAAGACTTGAAGTCAAATAGTAGTTATCTTCTTATTCAATGTAGTCAAACAGCAATTAATGTTGATTGGAGATTAATTACAACTTGAAGATTAATGCTGATTTAGTTTCCTAATTATTTAGTCAACCATATTAAATACATTGACTAAGTATTTAATACAATTGTTGACTGGAATTAATTGTCTTTGTAAGTCTTACGGTCTCTCTCTATATAAAGAGATCTTAGACACATAGTTTTATATATCCAGATATATAGAGCTCTCCCAATGAGAGTCTAGTAAACGTGTGCATGTATGTACACAGTAGTTAGTTAGTTAATAGTTATTTAGCTAATAGTTAGTTAGTAGTCTCAAAGTATAGATTTGGGGCAAGATGGAAACGTATGATAATAAAACCTTGTTTGATAATATACTGTTCTTATTATTCCGCTATGCATATTTATATTATCTGTAAAACATATCCTAGATGGGCTTAAAAGATCTCCACAATTGGTATCAGAGCGGGTGGCTCTTGATATCTAGGATCTATAAGGTTTACAAATCGAACAAGGTATGGTGCTTTTGATTTTTGGTGATTTATTCTTTATCAAGTTCGATTTGTATTTGGGGTTTTGTCATGATTCAGTTGTTCTATTAATGCTGTTACTGATTCTAACCCAATTAAGGTTCTTAAGCTTATATGATTTTCGGTAAAAATTCTAAATCGGTGACATTAGGGTTTTCACAAAAACCCTAATTTGGTAGAAGGTATGAGTTTTATAATTCGGTAAAGAAACATGGTTGATTGATGTCTTGACTAGCTTTGGTGTGTTGATTATGGATCAACGATGAACCCTAGTCGAGATGAACATGACTTGATATGTTTCTGGTTATGGGTTTTATAGATTATGAAACATATGAAAACCCTAAAAGTTTGTGAATATATGTTGCTGTAAAAAGGATTAAATATTTTTGATTTAATTCCATGATACCGGTGATCTCATTGATTAATTCGTACTTATGTTATACTTAAATTCTGTCAATGAGAAGTTTGTGCGACATAACAAGCCTAGTGTTTGGATTTTGGATCTGCTCATCAACAACAGATGGATTCATGATGGGCTAAGCAGCAGGTCTGATGGTGATGCGTGCCCTAAAGATGTTAGCGTAACCAGTATATGAAGAGTTGTAGTTATGAAAGAAGACAGCAGATTATTGATTGAATGATTCATGAAGATTACTACTATTTTTGTTAAAACATTTACTATTGATATCTTTGGTAGATTACTACTGCTGGCTCTTTCACCTTTCTAATACTTTGA
>BQNB010028624.1:14508-53194 GCA_026074375.1 Tanacetum coccineum
TTATCAAGCAAGACCAACTGAAAAGCACCTCAGGGAGGTTAAACGGATCTTTTGGTACCTTAAGAATACCATTAACATGGGAATCTGGTATCCAAAGGGCACCAGCTTTAATCTAACTGCTTTTTTAGATTCACATTATGCAGGTTGTCTTGATACACATAAAAGCACATCTGGTGGTATAAAATTTCTAAGTGGTGATAAGCTAGTTAGCTGGTCATCAAAGAAATAGGACTACGCTTCAATGTTTTCAGCAAAAGCCGAGTATGTGTCTTTATCTATGTGTTGTGCTCAAGTTCTATGGTTGAGAACTCAGCTCACAGATTATGGCTTTCACTTTGACAAAATACTTATTGTTGGTCCTAAATATTATGTAAAACATGAATACTTTAAGAAATGAAGAACAAGTTTTTTACAATACCAATTAGACAACTAATAACATAATTTGTACTTTTCAATGTTTATAAATCTTATTAGAAATGAATCAAAGATTTACAAGGGATAGTTACAGAACACTATCTCGATTGAATGTCAAATAAACTCTCATGAATCAAAGCTAAGCCTATACTTCATAAGATGATGATCTTATCAACGATAATACATTGTATTATTTTTGCTTGTTTAGAATCGATGCCTATTCCTATTACAAACATTTCTTTATATAGTAGAGAGTAGTACAAGGTAGCATGTGATGGTTATTGAGATGTGTCATGCATGGCTCTCTTTTTTGGAAAACCAACAACCATACTTTATCAATAGTAAGTAACTTGTCTCCACCTTTATGGAAACTCTTGTACTTTCTTGGTCCCCACCATATATGTTTGTTTCTTTCATGGAGATAGACATTTAGAGTCTTTGAGATATTTATCAAATCTTAAAGGCTCTTTGAGGCTCATGTACTTTACCTACTGACACCACATTAGTGAAGTAAAGTGTTTCTTCAATTGGTCTTCGACTTCCCTGAGGCTTGTCATTCTTGATTGAGATTTTTACAACACTCATTAATTTCTTTATCAGTGAGGCTATTTTATGTTTAAATATTCTCAAGGATAATTGGGACAATTTTTGGCCCAAAAATCTCCCTCTATTTGAATATACAAATAGCCTAAATTACTCAGTAGGAAGTGATCATGATAGCTTCTTCTTACGAATTACAACAAATAAAAAAATAAAATTAATACATTTTGATCATTTGTTGTTAATTTTGTTGAGCTTTTTGTTTAGACTTCATGATCAGGTTGCTTTTTTTTCTTTTCTACCAAACTTCTTAATGTGCAAATGCACCCTGATGTATACATTCATGGTGTACTGATGTATATGTATATTTACATATTCAGTACATAAATTTCCTCACCATACTTGGGTTCAGGGAGTGGGGTTTTGTAAAAGTGACACGTTTAGTGATTAAGGTTTAAGTTGGAGGGTTTAGTGATATTGATAGGGGTTTCATGGTTCGATTTACAGGTTGAGTGACTTGTTTGCTCTTCAGGTTTAGTGACACGGTTTAGTTCCCGGGTTCATTCCTTGGAATTGATGTATTTTTATGCTCTTATTAACATCAGAATTCCACTTATCTCATACCCACTAAATATCTTTCCAAATTTAATCATTTTTCTCAACCCACGCCTTTTTTCATTTATCCTTTTATCAGGCTAAGCCTGAAAACAATGACATGGCATTCCCTGAGTGACTCGTTTAAACTCAGCACCCTCAATCAAGCTTCCCGAGTCATTCATCGTACCCACTGATATTCTTACCCACTGATAACTTCATTCTTGAAAACACACAAAGGAATTTTCATCATGTCTTCAGGGACTCGGGTTTAGAGTCATATTGAGTTTTAGGGACCTGGGTTTCAAAAACTTCGAACAACATTCTATGTCATTCAGTTTCAAAGACCCACGTTTATGTTGAGGGACTTGGGTTTCGGTTTCATTGTCAAGTTGTGGTTACCATGAGTTCAGTGACTCGGGTTTTAGGAACTCATTAGGTTTAATTTCAAGGTCAGGGAGTGGAGTTAGTTTATCATTCGAGGGTCAGGATTTAAAAAAAATTATACTCCTTTTCTTCTAACTCCCTAATCTTTCTCAGTATCTCAAGAAACTGAACATTATATTTCCTTCCCATCAGTTCCTCCCATATAGCAGTTCGGTTTCTCTTAAGACTGAAAAAGCTTACTAATTCTTTTTTAATCTATTTTGAACAACACTGAAGAAACTCATTCTAACAAAACAACCCCTGATAACCCATTCAGACTCAGCTCGAAAAGAATTATAGCATTCCATTTTAACTATTGATTCTATTAATCAGCTCCTATACCTTCGATGCTACAACTCGTTTACTTTGAAACACACTGAAACCTTTTATCACAAAAATGGAGCCCATATCGTATCGATATCAGTTCCTCCAATACATCAACACCAATTTATACCCACTTTCTTATTCCTCCAAAAAGCTCATACCCTATAGATTTTTTATTCCCACTCATCTCCCATTACTCGAAATCCCAACACCATCAAAACCTTATGTAAAGCCAACACCACTACCCACGCACGCCAGCAGCAGCTATTTCACACGGTGGCGATTCATTCTCTTGTGGCATTAGTGGTTTTAAATCACTCTCCATATCAATTTTGGTTTCTTGATTTGTTTACTGTTGTTGTTGATTTTAATGTGGGCTTTTGTGTCGTGAGATTTTATGGATCTGGTTTTTTTAACAAGGTAGAGACGTGAGATTTTATTGAAGGATTTTGGTTATGATTTTGGGATCCACCGGTGGGGTTTGACAATTAGGATTTAGTTTTCTGTTTGAGTTTGTGTGCTTGTGACTTTGTGTCGTGGTGTGTTTTTTGATTTTTTTATGATGGGATACTGGTTTTTTTGTGGGATGAAGATATAAGATGATATCTGGGTATTTTTGAGGATTTTTTTGTGTCGTTGAGTATTTTTTAAGAGGGTTATGATTGGTGTGAGTTGTCATCTGTTAGTGGGTTTTTGTTGGTGTTTGTAGGGATTCAGTGAGTGGTTTTTGACATTTTAGTCCAAAATATGTTTACACTCCCCTTCAGAAAGAGCAATAACAGTAGCAGTTTTTGAAGTTTTTCATACATATTTTTGACTTTGATAACATGTTATTAGTAGTCATTCAAAAGGATCTGGATTATAAGAATAATCCATAGGCTCTTGATACCAATGTAACCTGTCGTTTGGCCGACCAAGACAAAAGGTTATCACCAAGGAACCACAATACCGGAGGTAGACCTACGAGTAACAGGGCAACCAGCCCAATCAGCATCTGTATAAGCAGTGAGTTGACTAGTGGACGAGACATTAAAGCTGAGGTCCTTATGGTCTATACGTCAACGGAACATAGCGCAAATACGCTTTAAAGACAGTTAAATGTGGCATTCACTCGAGGACAGCATGTAAAGACAGATCTGCTTGCACAGCATAAAAAAGATATATTTGGGCGGATGTTGAATGTCAATACTGAAAGGCACCTGAAGGCTTTGATATAAAGGTAGGGTTCACTGAACAGGGTCCACCATCAGAATTCGAGTTTGGACTCAGTGTCCACAGGGGTCTTGCATGGGTTACAATGCTGCATGTGAGCACGCTCAAGAATTTCCTCTACAAATTTAGACTGAGACAAAAAACAATCCAGACTTTCGATCGCTCACGTGTGCAGATACACCAAGGAAATAATTGAGGTAGCCAGTCAGTCATAGCAAACTCACTATGAGTAGTAATGTTAATAATGCGCTGTAAGATAGAGCAGTACGAAGCTGTGTTATTGTGAGTATGATGTCATCACATATAGAGAGATAAGCAACATACGACCCCTGCTGATTATAAACACAATAGTGACGTAACGGTTTGACTATGCTGAAACCGACTCGTGGTTAAAAAGCTAGCAAAACCGCTGAAACCTGCGAAGAGATTGTTTAAGCCATACAAAAGACGCTGCAATTGTCAAACTAATCTGGGTTGGGCCGGAATCAACAAACTGGGGTTGATGATGTAGGACTTGTCTCAGATAACTGGCATGAAGAAAACATTCTTCACATCCCAGCTGATGATTTAGGCCAATTCACGTGTACTTGCAAGACTCAAGACAGTACGAATATCGGTTTGACAAACCGGGACTGAAGGTTTCATAAAATCAAATCCCCTGCTGTTGATGCACCTATTCGCTAACCAATCGGGCTTTTATACTGACTCAAAGAGCCACTCTGCACTTAAACTTTATGCTTGAAAAGCCACATAGATCGAACAATATTAACATTAGCTGGACGAGGCACAAGAGCCCACGTTCCGTTAGAAATCAAAGCATTATATTCATCTACCATAGCCTTATGCCAATTAGGGTCACGAAGAGCATGTAAATGAGAGCGAGGAATAGGCAAAGTAGTGGTGGCATGACAATTCATACGCGCAAGAGGTTTTGAAATTCCAGCTTTTGCACGGGTGACCATATGATGAGTATTGGTCGTTGGGGTGTTCCATAAGTAAGTTAGCAGCACGTTGAGGTGAATGGGTATTCGGTGTTGAGCTTGGTGTAGTGGGCTCGTGAGTTGAAGATAAAGGAGGGACCAGAATTTGTTGGTGGGTTGCTGGAGTACGAGGGGTAAGGGGGTGGTGTGGGGATTGCGGTTGGGCTTGAGGCGATTGGGTAGGGCTCGTGTGAGTAGGAGATGGAGGCATGGCAGTTGGGGGATGTAATTGGTGATTGTTAGGATGAGTGGTTTGGGACGTATGGGTGTTGTGAGGGGGTAGCAAGAAATCGTAGGATGGGGGTGTGTCGGGCGTCATGGACCCAAAAGGGAATTGGTCTTCATCAAAGATGACATGTCGGGAGATTATGATTTTGTTGGTTGAAAGGTCAATGGCAACGGTACCCTCGATGTAGAGCCCGGGAAACAGAAAGACACATGTTGTGGACCTAGGTTGAAGTTTATGATCAAAGGAAATGTGTGGATAACAAAGGCATCCAAACACTCGCAAATGATCATATGTGGGTGGTTTGTTATGAAGCTTAGTGAACGGTATCTCATTATTGATGGCAGTGGATGGAAGGATATTTAAAAGGTGAGCGGCCATGTTTAGGGCTTCCACCCAATATGATGGAGGTATGTGTGCTTGAAACAGTAAGGTGCGGGTAATGTTGTTAAGGGTGCGTAGCATACGTTCCGATTTCCCATTTTGTTGAGAGGTTTTGGGACAAGAAAACCGAAACTGCATGCCATTTTGGCGAAAAAGGTTGTGAAAGCGGGTATTATCATACTCACCTCCATGGTCACATTGCAAAGCCTTAATATCAACATTAAATTGTTTATTCACATATGCGCGAAAAGTAACAAAGGTATCGAACAAGTCGGATTTATGAAGCAAAGGATACACCCAAACATAATGCGAGAAGTGATCCAAAAAATAGCATAATATTTAATGCCACTTTCACTTGAGATGGGGGATGTCCACAAATCAGAGTGAATAATATCAAATACAGACCCAACATTCGACTCGGAACTGTAAAAAGGAAGCCTAGTGTGTTTGCCTAATTGACAAGCATGACACAAAGCGGGCAACTTTGTTTTATTATATGAAATAAAATGAGAAGACTCTAAACGACGAAGCACATCTTCACTCGGGTGTCCAATGCGTCTGTACCACGTGGTGGGGCTCAATAAAAGCAAAGCAAAGGTTGTGGTAGAGGATGGTTGTTGAGTGATAGGGTATAGATCACCGGTACTATCACATCGAAGAAGAAGCTGGCGGGTCTGGTAATCCCTTTTACAACGAATCCATACAGCATCAAAATCAACAGACCACATTTTTGTCTCGACGTGATATTGTCGAACCGAAATCCTTAACATTTGCCGTTGCATTTTTTTCCAGTCTTTGACTTGCTGCTGCTGCTACTCATTTGCTTGCATTAATTTCCCTTTTCATATCACATGCTTAATTGTTGCCGTCATTCCTTTTCTTCTAAGCGCACAATCCATGACAAGTTATAAATAACACAATTGGTCTACCTGCTGTTCTCAGTCCTCAAGGTGTTACAATCAATATATTGTGTTGCATTATCAAGTACTTTAATGGATCGTATCCATTTACACCATAACAATGGGATTTTGTTAACTTCCAACAGTCCAACATGGCCGAATCCATTTCACACCCTAATAACCCCCTATACGGCCTAACCCAAAACAATTTGGTTATGTTTATCTTCAGTCTGGACTTGGACACTATTGTCCATCACCGCTCAGCCGATCATACATGCACACCCTCAAGCTATTGGTGTCTTCTGTGCCAATTTAGCCGGCCCAAGTGCAACCAGCGGCCCAAATACCAATCAAGCTAGGGCCCATCCATACTCTTTCCACAAAGCGTTCCAAACGATGACTCTACAAGAATCAAATTGGAACATGGATACTGGGGCATCCTCTCATCTAGCCGAGAACACAGGTATGCTCTGATACCATATTAGAATATGATAATTCACCATTGAGGCTAATATAAGATACCAACCCATTTTTTATAACCCTTGTTTGTTCAACTCATCCTTGAAACACAACTGGTTTCATGGAAGCACTGTTTGTAGTATGTGATTTTTGTGATAGTGAAATATGGTTGAGGAATTGCGATGAACGGGATTGTTTTCTTTTTTTAGATGGGATTTTTGTATTTAACAATATGTGATGTTGGGTGTTGATATACATATGTAGGTTTTTGTTTTGTGATGATAAGGTTGGAAGTGGGATAAGGTTGGTTTGTGATATTTTTGTGATGAAGGTTATGATAATGTGGTAGTTGATTTTTTAATTGTGTTGTGGGTAAGTGATGAGATATGGGTGTGATTTTTTTAGTTTAGTTTTGTGATGGGATAGTGTGTGAGTTTGGGATATGAACATATCTAGATATGTGAGATGATCGGTTTTTTTTCCATGTTAGTAAAAAATAAGTGTACTCTCCCCTTTAAAAATTGCAACAGTAGTAGTTTTTAAAGTTTTACACTTGTCTTTATCTATGTGTTGTGCTCAAGTTCTATGGTTGAGAACTCAGCTCACAGATTATGGCTTTCACTTTGACAAAATACTTATTGTTGGTCCTAAAACTTATGTAAAACATAAATACTTTAAGAAATGAAGAACAAGTTTTATACAATACCAATTAGACAACTAATAACACAATTTGTTCTTTTCAATGTTTATAAATCTTATTAGAAATGAATCAAAGATTTACAAAGGATAGTTATGGAACACTATCCCGATTGAATGACAAATAAACTCTCATGAATCAAAGCTAAGCTTATACTTCATGAGATGATGATCCTATCAACTATAATACATTGTATTATTTTTGCTTGTTTAGAATCGATGCCTAATCCTATTACAAACATTTCTTTATATAATAGAGAGTAGTACAAGGTAGCATGTGATGGTTATTGAGATGTGTCATGCATGCCTCTCTTTTTTGGAAAACTAACAACCATACTTTATCAATAGTAAGTAACTTGTCTCCACCTTTATGGAAACTCTTGTACTTTCTTGGTCCTCACCATATATGTTTGTTTGTTTCAGGAAGATAGACATTTAGTGTCTTTAAGATATATGTCAAATCTCAAAGGCTCTTTGAGGCTCATGTACTTTACCTACTGACACCACATTAGTGAAGTAAAGTGTTTCTTCAATTGGTCTTCGACGTCCCTGAGGCTTGTCATTCTTGACTGAGATTTTTACAACACTCACTAATTTCTTTATCAGTGAGGCTATTTTATGTTTAAATATTCTCAGGGATAATTGGGACAATTTTTGGCCCAAAAATCTCCCTCTATTTGAATATACAAATAGCCTAAATTACTCGTATAAGTGATCATGAATAGCTTTTTCTTTACGATATTACAACAAATAAAAAAATAAAAATTAATACATTTTGATCATTTGTTGTTATTTTGTTGAGCTTTTTGTTTAGACTTTCATGATCAAGTTTCTTTTTTTCTTTTTTTTTTTTTTTTTTTTCTTTTCTACCAAACTTCTTGATGTGCAAATGCACCCTGATGTATACATTCAAGGTGTACTGATGTATATGTATATTTACATATTTAGTACATAAATGTCCTCACCACACTTGGGTTCAGGGAGTAGGGTTTTGTAAAAGTGACACGTTCAGCGATTAAGGTTTAAGGTTGAGTGATCTGTTTGCTCTTCAGGTTTAGTGACACGGTTTAGTTCCCAGGTTCATTCCTTAGAATTGATGTATTTTTATGCTCTTGTTAACATCATAATTCCACTTATCTCATACCCACTGAATATCTTTCCAAATTTAATCATTTTTCTCAACCCACACCTTTTTTCATTTATCATTCTTTTATCAGGCTAAGCCTGAAAACAATGACATGGCATTCTCTGAGTGACTCGTTTAAACTCAGCACCCTCAATCAAGCTTCCTGAGTCATTCGTCGTACCCACGATTATTTTTTAAACCCCTGATAACTTCATTATAAAAAAACACACTGAGGAATTTTCATCATGTCTTCAAGGACTCGGGTTTAGAGTCATATTGAGTTTCAGGGACCCGAGTTTCAAAAACTTCGAACAACATTCTATGTCATTCAGTTTCAAAGACCCACGTTTATGTTAAGGGATTTGGGTTTCGGTTTCATTATCAAGTTGTGGTTACCATGAGTTTAGTGACTCGGGTTTTAGGAACTCATTAGACCTTTAAAAAAAAAACAACAACCCACAAACCCCCCCCCCCCCCCCCCCCCCCCCCCCCATTTTAACACTACACAACACAAAAGAAAAAGTTTAATTTCAAGGTCAGGGAGTGGATTAGTTATCTTCGAGGGTCAGGATTTAAAAAAAATTATACTCCTTTTCTTCTAACTCCCTAATCTTTCTCAGTATCTCAAGAAACTGAACATTATATTTCCTTCCCATCAGTTCCTCCCATATAGCAGTTCAGTTTCTCTTAAGACTGAAAAAGCTTACTAATTCTTTTTTAATCTATTTTGAACAACACTGAAGAAACTCATTCTAACAAAACAACCCCTGATAACCCATTCAGACTTAGCTCGAAAAGAATTATAGCATTCCATTTTAACTATTGATTCTATTAATCAGCTCCTATACCTTCGATGCTACAACTCGTTTACTTTGAAACACACTGAAACCTTTTATCACAAAAATGGAGCCCGTATCGTATCAATATCAGTTCCTCTAATACATCAACACCAATTTATACCCACTTTCTCATAACCATAAAAACCGCATACCATATAGATTTTTTATTCCCACTTATCTCCTATTACTCGAAATCCCAACACCATCAAAACCTTATGTAAAGCCAACACCACTACCCACGCACGCTGGCGGCAGCTATTTCACATGGTGGCGATTCATTCTCTTGTGGCATTAGTGGTTTTAAGTCACTATCCATATCAATTTTGGTTTCTTGATTTGTTTAGTGTTGTTGTTGATTTTAATATGGGCTTTTATGTCATGAGATTTTATGGATCTGGTTTTTTTAACAAGGTAGAGACGTGAGATTTTATTGAAGGATTTTGGTTATGATTTTGGGATCCACCGGTGGGGTTTGACAATTAGGATTTAGTTTTCTATTTGAGTTTGTATGCTTGTGACTTTGTGTCGTGGTGTGTTTTTTGATTTTTTTGTGATGGGATACTGGTTTTTTGTGGGATGAAGATTTAAGATGATATCTAGGTATTTTTGAGAATTTTTTTTGTGACGTTGAGTATTTTTTTAATGGGGTTATGATTAGTGTGAGTTGTCATCTATTTGTGGGTTTTTGTTGGTGTTTGTAGGGATTCAGTGAGTGGTTTTTGAGATTTTAGTCAAAAATATGTTTACACTCCCCTTCAGAAAGAGCAATAACAGTAGCAGTTTTTGAAGTTTTTCATACATAATTTTGACTTTGATAACATGTTATTAGTAGTCATTCAAAATGATCTGGATCATAAGAATAATCCATAGGCTCTTGATACCACTTGTTGGTCCTAATCCTGATGAAGAAGTTAAAGTTCCTTACATGAAAAATGGAAAGATGTGCTACCTCACTGACACAGAAATGCAAGCTTACTTGGACAAAGATGAGAAACTCAGGAAAGATGCTAAGGAAGCAAGACTTCTTGTTATATCCAAGCCTGAAGTGATCAAAGTGGTGCAAGAAGAGGCTGAAAAGATTGGAGTTGACCCAAAGAAAATTGCAAGTGTTAAAGCAGCTGAGAAGTTCAAGAAGGCTCAGGATGCTGAATACCAAGTCCTCAAGAGAGAGCACTCTCAAAAGGTTAAAAGACTGGCATAGCTCAACAAAAAAGAGCTGAACAATACATGTGGACTATGACAAACAGAATCAATCTTGAACCTATCACTGATGTTAAAATCCATCCCAATACTAAGCCTGATGTACTCTCTGTATACATGAATAATGATAAGAGAAACTTTGATGTCTACAACCCATTCAAGTTCACAGACTTTAGGATCACTGAATTAGATGAATTAGGTCCAATCATACAAAAGAAAAAGAACTCCATTGTTAAAGACTTGATGACATCCTTGAGCAAGAGATATGAAAGGTTAAAGAAAATTCCTGAAGAACTTGGAATCCAATCTCCTCTTCCAGCTCTAGTCCCTAAACAAGCCTCATCCCAAACCTCAGGAAGAAAGAGGAAGCATATAGAATTGGAACCTGAGGTCAAGGTGCCTAGGTTGGAATGTAATAGGAGCCTCACTAAAGGTGTTCCATTTGCTAACAATATGGTCATCAAAGAGCTTGCATATGGAATCTTCTTCACGGATGTATTTGGTAATCAAGCATTCTAAAGATGGAATGATATCCACAAGGTTGGAGTGGATTCCCATGTATCGTACCTGGTGATGGCCTCAATGGTCAAGACTGAAGAGAATGCAAGATTCTCCCTAAAGCTAAGAAAGTTGATTGCTGATCATCCATACCAAGAGAAGCTAAAATCCAAGAGAGTAAAGCTAGAAGCATTAGGATACCAGATAGACTGAGAACTCCTATAGTTATCTTTGTATTGTCTTTTGTAATATATGATAGGATCCTGTAATCAAATCAATGTACTTTTTGTTACAAGTATCCCTTAATTGCTTTCTAGACTCAGTGTGAGAAGAAGTTGTATTTACTCACTCACACTGACAAACACTTAGGCTATATTTATATCCAAATAGGGGGAGATTGTTAGGCCATTCATTACACACACACACACATTGTCATTCAATCCCCATTGTAGTTCCGCATACAATGGAGTATAATTCTTAATAAAAAGAGTTAAACGTTGAAAAGTTATTTTTGTTTCTTTTACTTATTAGTTATATTTACATGCACAAATGTTTTCAAAAAACAAATTGTTTACTTTACTTGCTAGCCATGAGTTAATTAATGATAACTTTGTAGTTATTGTTCACTAACTAAGTGGGAACAACACTTATGTATTGTGATTCAAAGGCAGCCATAGCCATCTCGTGCAATGCAGTCCAGCATTCCCATATCAAGCACATTGATGTCAGATATCACTTAATAAAGGAACATGTTGAAAAGGGTATAGTTTAATTATTCTTTGTCGGAACTGAATACCAGTTAGCTGACTTGTTTACTAAAGCCTTGCCCGAAGATAGGTTTAAGTATCTCGTCAGACGACTCGGTATGAGATGTTCAACTCTTATAGAACTGGAGGTTCTGGCAAACGAACCTGCTTGATCCATCAAACATCGAATTTGTAAAAAAAAAATCTTTATTTTGATTTATAAACATTTTGGAAAAAAACAAAATACAAAAATATAAAACAAACAAAAAGATATAGAAAAATATAAAATCTAGAAAAACAAAATATAAAATCAAAAAATTTCAAAAATACCAAAAAGAATCTTCTCGACATGTCTCTTGGAATCGATAACATTTACGTACCTAGAAATGTCGATTAACATTAACACATGTGTGTAAGTTAAGTTCGAGCAAGAGTTCAAACGTTTCAAAACATGTCATTTCTAAATTTTCTATTATGACTTATATACATCTCGGTGCATAACTCGGTCCCGAGTGTAATAGGGAAGTGTACGCTTCAGTGCGCTTACTTTACAAATAAAAGAGAAGTCTTCTATCATGGTTTTTAAAATCGTTGAACACAATTTTTCAAAAAGAACTTTCAATATCAAATTGTTGAAAATATAATTTGTGGTATCTTTCTATAAAAAGTGGTATTTGTTAAAATTGTGTGTTCAACGCTCCCATCCTTAAATAAGTTTAAAAAATTATGGTACTTACAATGTCATTTTATGTGGATCAATTTTTAAAGGGGAGCTTTTTAACCAAAGCCTTTTAATGTTTTTGGTACATCTTATAAATGTCAATTTTATGTATCCAAAAACATTTCGTGAAATTAAAATGTGAAAATTATAATGTCAATAAATAATATACATTGTTCACTAAGGCATCTCACTCCGTCTTCAACATATTTGTGGTGTCATATCATTTTTTTCCTTGTAACGTTAAATTTTAAAATTTAGTGGTATCCCGCATACTATGTTGAAAGGGAGCTATCAAAAAAATAAATTCATGCAATATCATGGTATAATTTTTCTCCCCATGCAAATTTTCATGTCATAAATTTTAATCAATTGGTATTTCAAATAATAAGATATTTATTATTTTAAATAAGGGAAGAAAATATGATTAAAATGTGATATAGAAGAATGTGATATTTAAGACTCTAAATGCAACTCTTTCCTTCATGTGCAAAACAATTTCGAATCTCGAAGCACATGTGTAGGGGGAGTATTTTAAAATTGTCTCTATCAAAGATTTTATGGTTCTATCTCTATACCCAACAACTAATTGATCTCACGACGTCGATGAAGTCATAAGGCGGTTAAGGTTAGGTATAAGTCCTATGATCCAACCAGAACTAGAGGGATCTACCCAAGGACATTCCATAGATAGAATTAGAAGTCCTTAGGTATGATTGGAGATGAATGAGAATAAGGGAAAAATGCCAACTAAGGTTGAGCTAACACTGGAACAATCACAACAAGGTGTTAGTGATGACATATTGGTAAGCATTGAAGGGGTTGAAGAATGAAAAAGAAAAGTATGGATAAAGGGTGAAAACAAAGCAGCCCTCTACACACCTTAGGTAGAAACCGGGTCAATACATAATCTATCAAAATTACAATGATGATTGTTGGTATTGAAAAAGGCCGTCATAGACCCAGTGATGCAATGCACAACCCTTCACAGTCATTCAAGTTTCTCTTAAAATAAACTTGTCTCATTTGTTATGGAGATACACACGTTATCTATTGACATCTCACTCTAAGATTGTTGATATTGAATAGGTGGCAGTCTGCTCCACCATTCGATTACTAAAACCAAAGTGCACAAATCAAGTCTAGAGCCAGAAGAGATCAATATTATAAATCTCATTAGGACACTATCCATGTATAACACTTGTTGGTCACCCTTAAACAACATTTAGTATCAAAGAGTCCTACGCATTATCCTTTAGATCTTGCCAGAACATTCAGAGCGATACTCTATAGTATTCACAGTGACGAATAGAAATCCTTCCAGAGTCAACCTCAAACAGCTCTGCGGTAGGTGACTTGCAAGATTCTATATGAATCGAGCTTGTGATAACTAGATATCGATTTTGGCCTAGTAAATGAATTAACGACTTAATCAAAAAGATAGTAACTATCCGATTCACTCTTACCGTGTTGTCTGCTTTGAGACGTTTCGGTAATGAGAACAAGCAAGCATGGTGAATCTAATACATCTGTGTTAGAAGATCCTATGCTTTGAGCTGGAAATACTGTCAAGGAGATTCTTTGAATCTACCTGATCATAGGTATAGTATTTATACTATAAAATGGGGAATCAGTGGTTATCGCGACCTAAAATCGACGAATGACAAAGACATTTCGTCCTTATTGGCTGTTTATTACTAACATTCAAATGCAGGTACAAACGTCGATGTTGCAGCCCCATTCTAGCAAAGTCGGATTCATTACCACATACTCATACTCGAGCTCTAAAAGACAATTATTTAGCATCAAGATTATTGATCCTAAACTTCCTTAAAGATCTTCAAAGTCAAATCAAGAATCGTATTTTAGGAGATTGTTAGCCTTATGTTTATATAAGTCAAACAAGAATGAAACTAGTATGAGTATGTCGGTCAAGAGCACAAGTTGATCAAGAAAGTCAAATCAAGATGATTCAAGTCAGGGAGATGATGCAAGATGAAAGATGTCAAGAACCCAAAGTCAAAAGATGAAGGCTCAAGATCAAAATCACATAAATGACACCGAAAGAATGTCATCGATCGTCTAAAGCATGAATGAACAAAGCCATTACATACAAGAAAAGACAATGACAAGACCAAAAAAGGCAAAGCTCAAATGACATATCTTCAACATTTGGGAAGATAAAGTCAAATCAAGATAACCTCCATCAAGAACGTCAATGTTGGGGAGATCAAAGAAGACCTCAACATTAAGGGAGATTGTTAGCCTTATTTTTTATAAGTCAAACAAGAATGTTATCAGTCGTCTTAGTCGTAATCAGTGTTGTTAAGTAATAGGCTAGTCGGGTTTAACAGGCTTAAACTTTAAGCTAATATTGTCTTTGTTTCGGGCTTAAAGCCCAAGATAAGTCAAGCCCGACCCATTTAGAAAGCCCATACGCCAACTAGGAGGCTAAGGGTATAAATAGGACCATCTCTACACATGGAGAGGGTGTTGGTTACATTTGTATGTGTTTCCTTCTAATCTAATCTTTCTCTTTTTGTTTCTCTCTCTAGTTTCTCTTTATTTTTCTTCTACTTATTTCGGTTTATAAGTGCTTATTGGTATGCTTATTAGTTGTGATATGGATTAAGTTATTAGGATAACACATTGCCTAACTTTGAAGAATACGTCGTATCCACATCAACAGATACGCCGTATATGAAACCTTGGTCAACATTCAGTACAAGCAAGATTACTATCAATACGTCATATTTACATCAGTAAATACGGCATATCAGAGGCCTAACTTCACAAAAGCATCTACGATAAGAAAACCTTATACGCCGTATCCAAAAAACCTTATACGCCGTATTTAGAGACGATTGATGAATATTATGGAATATTATATTCGTGGAGCCCACGCCAAGTTAACCAATGCACCGTATTGCACCCTTTCGATATGGCGTATCGACCTTTTCGAGAGCTTATAAATAAAAAAAACCCTAAACTCGGTTTTCAGTATGCAAGTGATGCCCTTAACCACCAAGTTCGATATCAAATGAGTTTAGAAGCCAAGAAAGTCGGAAAAGTGCTTAAGATCAATAGAAAAACTCTTGTAATCTCTATACTCCGCTATAAGCGTTCGGTTAGCGTATTATTTTCATTATTTTAATCGTTCGTGTGACATCTGTCAATTTTTGAGGTCAGTAACCGAAAGCAATCATATGATAATTGACTCTTCTAATTATTAAGGGAGTCACTTTTATGTGGTCATACTATTTTTAGCATTTAACGCTTGTTTTGCTAGGAACCCTAGTTATAAGAACACACCTTTGACCTAGCGATCCTAGTTAACGGTCATAACGACCAACGATATGATCAAATAACATTATAACAATGTCATAACATATGGGAAAACATAATTTAACAAAATCAAAAGCTATCATAAATTTTACGTTTTTATGACGTTTTACGTATTTACCGATAGTACCTAAATTATACAAATTAACTTACACCTTTTAAATTATACTTACACTATCAAATTAATAAAATAAAACCCTTTTTTTCTTACCTTATGGCCGACCAACATCATCACACCACCAATGGGAGGACATGCAAATTTTAAAACCATAAACCCATGTCCTTATATAAACATAAAACCACTAGCCATTTTTAGATCTAGCAAAAACAAGAAATTTCTCCTCCTTGTGTCTTCTACCTGCTGCCGAACCCCACTCACCACCATAACACCATCATTTTCATCTTTTAAGAGCAAGAACAAAGGTAAAAATCATGGTGCAAGATGACTTGTATGTTTCTTGTACCAAAAACCTTCAAAAAATAGGATTTTCTTGATTTTTCTTGCATGATTGTGCATACTATTGTAAAATCTTTGTGGGTAAATTATTTTCTTGTTAGAACACTCTTAAATGAGTGAGGATAATGTACAAAAATGTTGGGTTGTGTATTTTTATTTTTGATACAAGATCTATGCAAGTCAAGTAACATAAAGCCTTGATTTTCAAAAGTTATGACACATCTGGTAAGTTTGTGTGTAAAAGAGCCTTTTTATCTATGAACCCATTGAGATTTTTGGATTAAAATGATATTAAGACTTGTAAAATATGATTGTGGGAGTTTATTGGGTCGTTTTTGCATGTTGGGTTATTGGTTTGACTTGATTAAGTCAAAGCTATTTTTTAAACAGCCCCTATTTTATTTTTGGGTCATATTGATTGGAGCATAAGTTGATGATAAATAAACATTTTGACATGATTCAAGAGCCTAACATCAAGTACTTTGAGTCTAGTTTCCAGAAATATAATCCTTTTAAAAATATGAGGTCGTTTGGTTAGTCAAAGTTGCAAAATGGTGAAAGGTGTCAAAACTGCCCCAATATCACTTTTCAACCCTTGCACTAAAATGATCATAAATCATAAACCGTGATGAATCTATCAATGAAAACTGATATTGGAGACACTTGTATGGGTTATTTAAAGTGTCCCATTGGCCTAACTCATATAACCTTGATTTAGACCCTCTGATCACTAAAACACTTTGGTATGTCCAGATTTGGCCTTTTTTGGAGTCGGGTATAAATGGTCGAGTATAAGTCCTTAATAAATTTTGGAAAAATTCTTGGACACACTTAAAACATGGAATTTTGACCTGAAGAAGTAGCTTAACCAGAAGCTTTAGTTAACTAGGTCAAATAAATACTTAAAGTGCTGGGAAATTTGGGTCAAATTGTTGTAATTGCGTTTGTGATAAAAGTGACTTTGGAAACAAATATGAATACAAGGCATAACAAATTAACCTTAATATTTTCTGAGCATATTGTATAGGATCAAATTAGGTATATTTACTTGCCTTAGGTTACGAATTGAAGGTTGCGTATTCGTTTGGGTTGCCTACTTAGTGTGGTTTGTTGAGAAGTCCTATTATCATTCAATCTTCTAAGGTGAGTTTCTCACATCCCCTTTTTCATACATGTTTTAATTTTTTTAAGGTGGAAAGCATGATGTGTCATTTTTATACTCTTACTTTGAAGTAATTGATCTTTTGAGCACATTTGAACTTGAACTTGTTTTGAACGTATGGAACTTGATTTGAACTTGTTGAACTTTGGAAACGTGTTGAACTTGAACTCGGCATGTATGTTGTTGTATGCTTGGAACCCGCCACTAATTTTAACTCATTATCCCCCTCATCGGGATTGAGACGTTAGTACTTATGGATAGCGCTATTAGAAGATTATCCCCTCCTTACTCCTCGCACAAGGCTTAATACGTTTAAGTAGTGCCTCACATAAACACTATAGCATACATATATGGTAAATTGATTTTGTATTACGTTACTTTATGTAACGGGAACTGTTTTGAAAACTTAATTTGTTTTGGACTATCAACTTGTTTGGAAATTGATTTTGGTTTGGACAACTATTTTTGATACCTTGCCAATGAGTTGGCAAACTGTTATTGGACGTCTACTCTTTTATAAACTATATTTGGTGTACAAAGTCTTGAGAACTCACCAACTATTTCGATAGTTGACCGTTTTATCAGGCTTTTCAGGTGACGTTCCTAAAGTGGAAACTTAGTGTGATTGCATTTGAGCCTATTCAAGATGTCTATTTTCTTCTAAGTTATTGTCTTTTGGGTGATCCATGTTCGGAAGAAAACTACTATGTTGTCTTTGTACTTTTAAACTTGTACCTGAATTGTTGTAATTCGGATAACTTTCTTTTATTTTAACTCATGTATGGTGTTTTGTCTATCATATTATGTGATGCTTATTAATATGTTACACCTCGCATTTCCGCCTTGGTGGGGTGTGACAGATTGGTAATCAGAGCATTAGGTTATAGAGAATGCCAGTTTTTCAAAAAAGAAAATCCGAACTATAACCAAAATGATTTCCTTTTTCTAAAAACACCGAACATGAAACGAGTCGACTAGTCTGAGTGGTTGCATCATTAGACCTCAATTAGACATAACTTGATCAACTATGTCTAATTCAGTGAGTATCATGCAACACTGGGTATAGTCATTATTTTAAACAAGTCTAAAAACCGACTTTCCACTTTAGTCACTGAAAAGCATACTATGAATTATGTGCATCGTACATCATTTACTTTTAGATGTCTACTATTTGATTTCAGTATATCATGCTTATGTTGATTGGTCCATTTATGTTCTGAGCTTGCTTTCACCTCTATTACTGTTGTCATAGTGTCCCTATGTACATTGTTACTAAGAACACCGTTATAGTCACAATATGTCCCATAGATCGTCTTCACGAAACAGAATTTTCCCTTTGTAAAATTTCCTGTTTAAGTTGAGTGTCAACTTCTAAAGAGATGCAATGTTTTTCAAGAATGGTGTAAAAACCTAATTGTAGGCTTCATAGATCGTTTTGCCCATCTATGATATCATAACATTGATCACGCAGCGGAATAACAAATAAGAACAACAATGTTATGAACAAGGTTTTTATTCATAAACTATATCCCCAAGATCAAATGATCCTTGAGACTAAACTAACTAATACACTATTCGACTTTAATCAGTCAACTATGCTATATAGATAACTAACTACTAATAAGCTAACTATTAGACTCTCATTGGAGAGATCTAACTATGATGGATGATAAACCTATTCACCGTCCCTCTCTTTATATACTAGAGAGGCTAGGGTTTACAAGAAAACCTACCTTTGATATGAAGCTAACTTAATATTACACATTAAGTCCTTGTTGTTTCATCTTTCTTCTTTTCTTCATATGTGGTTTTGTAATCATCAAATCTTAAATCCCAACAATCTTCCCCTATTTTATATTACAAAACAATCTTCATGTATGAAACAATCTTCAAAGCTTCCCCTTGAAATAAGATCTTCTTGTATATGTCACCACTTTAAAATAAGTTGCAAACCATATAGTTTTCTTCCCCTTTTTGTAATCATTAAATAGGGGTCATCTGTAGATAAGCAACTTGTGAACACTTCCCCTTAAGCGGTACATGTAGATGGTTAAGCATGTTAACAATAAGCTTCACCTGAAAGTATGCTAACCATCTCTTTGAATCACGAAATCAGTTGGCTTCAAATAGTAATTATTAATGAAAATCATCTAAGTGCAATAACATCATCCTCTCTTATGTGAATGTTGCCTCAGTCGGCGATCTACTTGCAATCCTTGTTTGTACATAACAAAAAGGTTACCCTTGTCACATAATTGATTAAAAAGCCATTGCATCAAATGTCTTCATAATACTCTCCAAAACAAACCATAAACTTTATCATCGTTCGAGACCCAAATGCGTGTAATAACCCAAAAAGTGTGTGTCATCCGATATCGGCCAACGCTAGCGGTACAAACTAGATACATCAGACAAAACAAACGGTACAAACTAAGCAACGCGAGCGGTATTAACCAAACTGCCATTTAGCGATGCTTTTTCTGTCCCAAAACTATCACTAACATGTCACTAATCTGTTACAAATCTGTTGCAAAACTGTTACAAAGGTCCATGCTCCTTCCTCCTATACCCTTTAGTGACACAAGATCTGTCACTGTATTGTCGCAACCACCAGTATTAAAAATATATAACCAGTATTAACCTTTAACCTTGGCAGGATTAACTATATAACTCTAATGAAGCTACCAGTACTAACTTCAATATCGGATAAATCCAGCAGTATTAACTACTTTCAATAGCAGTATATCAAACCAAGCTTTGTGGCAGGATTAACTCGAATCCAAACAGCACAAACTTATCTTTTGGCAGCAATAAGTTTTTAACAAGCAGTGCAAACAACCTGGAACGAATAGTAATTTTCCTTTGCCAACTTCCAAATTCTTTAAATAAACCCACTTTCTCTGTATACAACAATTTCACAGCAGCAGTAACAAAACAAATCCAAAACCTTAACCTGCTGTTATCATGAAACCAATCATTACTCGCATCCTGCTGCTTCTTTTCTTTTTGACAAAAAACCTTAACCAGCAGGTCTACTTCTATCATACATAACCTAGCAGTGGTATATCTTTTATTCTTGTGGCAGTAGTAATATATCTTGGCAGTGTTAACACATAGGACGAGCAGTACTAACAATTTACCCCAAGCAGTAGTAACTGCTATTAGCAGTATTAACAAAAAGCCGCCAGTATTAACTCACATCTTCAAGCAGTATTAAATCGTAATAGGCAGTACTAAGTTCTGAAAGCAGTACTAATCATTTTGAGCATAAATAACGCTTTGACATCACTATAATAAATTCGTTCAACAGTACCCATGTTCAAGTAGCATTATGAATACCATAAGCACACGTTTAACCTGCTTTTTGATTCGTTTGCCCAAACAGTAGTATCATCATACGAACAACATTAATATATGAAGGTATAAAGCAGCAGCATTAACCAAAGCTTGTAATGGCAGCATTAAAATTCAAGCAATGTTAACATAGGGCCCACGATCACAACCAATCAGAACCCATGTATATAAGATTAGGGTTTCTCCTCTCACAAACCCTCAAGCATAATGAACAAACATCATATACACGAGCAGCACCTCAATTAGAGTTTTCTTCCAACCCTATCACACGAACATAATCGCCTATCACCTCTTCTTCTATAACTACTACTCTTCATATACTGGTTGCGCTAACATCTTTAGGGCACGCATCATCATCAGACCTGCTGCTTAGCCCATCATGAACCCATCTGCTGTTGACGAGCAGATCCAAAATCCAAACACTAGGCTTGTTATGTCGCACAAACTTCTCATTGACAGAATTTAAGTATAACATAAGTACGAATCAATCAATGAGATCACCGGTATCATGGAATTAAATCAAAAATATTTAATCCTTTTAACAGCAGCATATATTCACGAACTTTTAGGGTTTTCATATGTTTCATAATCCATAAAACCCATAACCAGAAACATATCAAGTCATGTTCATCTCGACTAGGGTTCATCGTTGATCCATAATCAACTCACCAAAGCTAGTCAAGACATCAATCAACCATGTTTCTTTACCGAATTATAAAACTCATACCTTCTACCAAATTAGGGTTTTTGTGAAAACCCTAATGTCACCGATTTAGAATTGTTACAGAAAATCATATAAGCTCAAGAACCTTAATTGGGTTAGAATCAGTAACAGCATCAATAGAACAACTGAATCGTGACAAAACCCCAAATACAAATCAAACTTGATAAAGAATAAATCACCGAAAATCAAAAGCACCATACCTTGTTCGATTTGTAAACCTTGTAGATCCTAGATATCAAGAGCCACCCGCTCTGATACCACATGTTGGATCTTGAAAGCTCGAGATTGATTAGATCTAATACCTAGGATATCATAACATTTGATCACGCAGCGGAATAACAAATAAGAACAACAATGTTATGAACAAGGTTTTTATTCATAAACTAACTAATACATAGATGTTGATCATCCATCTATTACTATGCTAACTAATATACACACACGTGTGTTCTTCTATTAATCTATTGATCTACTACATAAACTAACTAACTATTAGACTCTCATTGGAGAGATCTAACTATGATGGATGCCTAAAACTATTTACCCTACCTCTCTTTATATACTAAAGAGGCTAGGGTTTACAAGAAAACCTAGCTTTGATAAGAAACTAACTTAATATTGCACATTAAGTCCTTGTTGTTTCATCTTTCTTCTTTTCTTCATATGTGGTTTTGTAATCATCAAATCTTAAATCCCAACACATTGTCAGTTAACAATATGGGAAAATAGTTAAGATAAGACAAATGTGAGTGTTTGGTTGTATTCTTGAGAATATGTAAAGATGATTCTGCCTACTTCACATGTTATTCAATGATGTTGAATATTGGATACCCCACCTTTGTTAATCACTTTATGGATCGGCGTCATTAGGTGCATTACACACATGGTGAAAGTATGTTTATCCTCAGACTTGAGATGCAAGCAGGTTTTGCGTGTATGGATAGCATTTCTTGATTATAGTCTACGGTTATACTACACTAATCAAGATTTAGAAGTTGGGCGCCGAAGTATTTTCTCTCAAACCTAACAGACACTATTTTATGGAACAAGGAGCGTGATCTACACCGATCATAAGAGCCTTCAGCACATTTTTTATCAGAAAGAATTAAAATATGCGCCCAGAGATGATATATAGAACTTTTCAGCGATTATGACTGCGAGATTCCCTACCACCCAGGTAAAGCGAACGTAGTAGCTGATGCATTGAGCAGGAAGGAACGGTTGAAACCGAGACGAGCTCGAGCTATGAGCATGACAATTCACTTTAGCATTAAGGCTAGGATACTGGAAGCTCAGAGCGAAGCTTCCAAGAACGTAAACACCCCGACAGAAATGTTGAAGGGGTTGGACAAACAGCTTGAGAGAAAAGAAGATGGTGGATTATATCTTGCTGAACGAATTTGGGTACCAGTCTATGGCAATTTGAGAACTTTGATAATGAATAAAGCCCATGCTACAAGGTATTCCGTACATCCTGGAGCAGACAAGATGTATTATGATCTACGAGACTTATATTGGTGGCCCAGAATGAAGAAGGATATATCTATGTACGTTAGTAAATGTTTGACTTGCTATAAAGTCAAAGCAGAACATCAAAAATTCTCGGGATTGCCTTAACGGCTAGAGATGTCCCGAGAGGAAATGGGAGAAGATCACTATGGACTTCGTAACCTAATTACCGAGAACCAATAGCAAACACGACTCAAATTAGGTCATTGTCGAATCGACTGACCAAACCTGCGCATTCCTTAGCTAACCGTGAAGACTACAAGATGGAAATATTTTCAAGGTTGTACATCAATGAGATCGTGGCAGGGCACGGTGTGCCTGTGTCAATCATATCTGATCGTGACAGTTATTTCACATCACGATTTTGGCAATCGCTACATAAACCATTAGGGACGCGACTGGATATGAGTACTTCTTACCATCCACAGACCGATGGTTAGAGTGAGCGTACCATGAAAACACTGCATTCGGCATGTATAATTGACTTTGAAGGAAACTGGGATACTCATCTACCCTTAGTAGAATTTCCATACAATAATCAAACAACAACCGAGCTCAAATGTGCTCCTTTTGAGCATTATATGAGGGAAGGAGGGTGTCGTCCTAAGGAAAAGGCGTGGTACATTTCGGTAAGAGAAGCAAGCTTTCACCGAGATATGTAGGACCGATCGAGGTTGTCGAACGAGTGGGTCCTGGTGCTTATCGTTTGCGTCTACCACAAGAACTTGTAGACATTCATGACATATCCCACGTGTCAAACTTGAAGAAATGCCTGGCCGACGTAAATTTAGACGTACCGCTAGAAGAAATCAAGATCGACGACAAACTACATTTTGTTGAAAAACCTATGGGAATCATGGACCGTGAGGTCAAGAAGCTAAAAAAAAGAGTCGGATTCCTATTGTAAAAGTTTGTTGGAATCCCCGACGAGGACCAGAACTTACTTGGGAACGAGAAGACGAGATGAAGCGAAAGTATCCGCAACTGTTCGCGAGCGCTATGGCTTAGGACGAGCAACTGAAATTTCGGGACGAAATTCCCTTTAACAGGGGAAAACTGTGACATCCGTCAATTTTGAGGACAGTAACCGAAAGCAAACGTATGATAATTGACTCTTTTGATTATTATTGGAGTCACTTTTATGTGGTTACATGACTCTTTGCATTTAACGTTTGTTTTTGGTGCAACTCGAGTTTCGATGTCAATGTTTATCCCGAGCTTTAAATTCTATTTTCTAAATTTATAGAATTTATTTTATTATTTTTAGTCGATTTAGTAAAAATCGTCGTTTTAATTATTCGCAAATCGAGCTTTGGTTAATTATTCGTTTTGACGATCGAAAAATCAACAATTCTATATTTTAGCTTCGAGAGCTTAATTATTTTATTTTAGTATATTTTTTGACTTTTATCCGCGTTTGGCCGAAACCGCGTCAAAATAGTGTTTTTATAACTTATAACGAGTTAATTCGATGTTTGGACCCGAGATTTAAGTGATACAAAGTTTAATATATATTAATATAAACAAACACTCCCCCTTGTTGACTCCAACAATAAGCTAAACCAAACACCCTCTTATTACCCTTTTTACTCCTACAAAACATGAAACCAAACACCCCTCTAATTTTTATAAAGGATGGAAAATACTAATAATGACTCCCCTATATTAAAATCCAACCCACTAAAACAACCCATGAAAAACAACATTAACAAAAAAACTCGACATCCTCCTCCCTCTTTTACTGTGTTTGACAACCACACCACCAAAACCACCAAAAATCTTTAATCTTGACTCCAAAATCACTTCCATTCAATCCTAAACTACTTCTACACTAATTCCTATCATCCTTTTCAAGATTTAATCAACATGCAAGATTTTTATCAAGATTCTTGATTTTATTGATCTTTGATTTTTAAGGGTTTGATCAAATTGAGTGCAATTGGTGTTACAAGGGATTGATTTTAAGTGTTTTTAACAAGTTTGGTGAAGCAAATTAAAAATTTCAGGTCTCCTTTGTTCCTTATGGTGCTCGGCCAAGTATCAAACCCAAGGGGGTTTGATATTGATTGATTTTCCTCTATTGATTTATGAGTTATATCATTCCTATTTTATTTTGATTATACTTATATGTGCATGCATGTTAATTTTGGTCAATTAGAAATCCATGAAAAAGTTATGAAAAAAGAGAATTGTTAGATTATGAATGTTGTGGGTAATCAATTAGGTTTAGTGAAATTTATAGGTTAGTTGAGATTAATGCGAATTTGTGAAATTTGTGCGAAAAATTAAAGATTTGATACGGTTTTATAACCCTCAATTAGACCAGAAAATTAGGTTAGTTTGGGCGTGATTTTATGTGTTGTAATCTGAGATTTTAGTGAATAAAATTGTAGAGGTCGTCTAACGATCGTTTTGGTATAAATTAGAGCTTCTAACTCTTAAAAACGAAAAAGTTATGGCCGAATTTAGTTAGGAAATGGTTTCGGCAATTTTCATGAAAATGACAGCTATTATATCCGAATTTAGGTCAACTTTGCGATTTGATAATAATTTGGTCCATGACAAAATATTTTCTAGTTTTTTTCAGGGACCCTAAAGTTATCTACTTCGAGTCTACTTCAAACGAACAAGGCCGTACGTTGATTTTAAAGATTTAAAAGTTAGTAAAACCTTTGTACAAGATTACAGATGTTAAAACTTTGTAAGCCCTGTTCCATAGAATCGATTGTAAAGATGCTGTGAGCAAGCGTTTCAAAACTTAATATTTTTGGACAAAAGTTAAACTGGAGATTGTACATGATGTGTGCGACCTCCTGTATTTTTTTCAAATTTTTATAGAATGTTTAAGGGTGCATGCTGTTGCCAAACTTTTGATAACTTTCTACAGGCATGTTTTAAACTAGTTACAGTGTGCTAGTATTTACGAAAGGTAAAACTTGCTTAGAATCTTTGGGGCAAACATAGTAGTAAGTCCATATATATAAGAACCTAGAGATGGAGTATAAGCAAGTGTTGAGGTCGTTTGGCAAGTCGTTAAGAGATAACTAGTTCTAGTAAAAGAGACGCAATTTTCAGAAAATGATAACCAATGGAAATAAAAAGCGAAGTTAGTCTCGTGGATTCCTAATGTATCTAATCGACATTCATATAATGTAATAACATTTGATTTGGCATATTTTACATAATTGAATAGTAATAATATATTATTATTATTAATAGGTCGCGGTTGAGATTTTGTCATCTCCGCTTTTCTTCGTTACTTTCATCTTGGTATCTCCATTTGGTGAGTTTCTCACATCCCCTCTTTTTGCATATTTTAACTATTTTGGGGTGGAAAGCATGATGTATTTTTTATTAAATTTCTATGCTCGTACTTTTATGTTTTATAAACCTTCCGACTACTTGAACTTATTGAACTGGTTTTTGGAACTATACAAACTTGGGAACGTGTTGAACTTGTTTTGGAATCGTGTTGAACTTGAACTTATTATGTATGTTGTTGTATGCTTGGAACCCGCCACTACTTTTAACTCACTTTCCCCCTCAACGGGATTGAAAGACTTAGTGACTTATGATTGCGCTATTAGGATATAACCCCTCTTACACACTCCCCCCAATGGGGGGGTGCACTAGTACAAAGTGTTTGAGCCACACTAACCAACTAGAACTTGTATTGGATATTGTGAAAAAAAAACGAACGGTTAGGCTATATACATATTAAGTAGTACCTCGCATAATCACTATAGCATACATATACATTGATTTATTTTGGACTCTCAACTTATTTGGAATTGATTTTTGTTTTGGGCAACTATTTTTAATAACTTGCCATTGGTTGGCAAACTTTTATCGGACATCTACTCTTTATTTAAAACTACATTTTGTGTATAAAATCTTGTGAGCTCACCAACTATTTCGATAGTTGACCGTTTTAACAGGCTTTTTTTTTTTTTCAGGTGACATTCCCAAGGTGGGTAACTAGAGCCGTGTTTTCCAGTTATTGTCAAGATATCTACATAATTGCAAGACCCATGTCTTTTGAATATCCATGTTCGGACAGAAACAACTTATGATGTTTCGTGTACTTTTAAACTTGTACTTTGTGATGTTGTAATTCGGATAACTTTCTTTTGTTTAAAATCATGTATGGTGTTTTATCTATCATCTTGTGTGATGTTTATTAATATGTTACTCCTCGCGGTTCCGCCTTGGTGGGGTGTGACACAAAGATAATGTCATCTACAGGCATGTACAAGCAAAATATCTTCTTTTTGCTTTTTGATAAATAATGTCTGATCTATCTTGCCTCTTTTAAACCCATTGCCCAACAGATAGTTAGCCAAAGTTTCATACCATGCTCTTAGTGCTTGATGCAAACCATAAAGTGCCTTAACCACCTTGTAAACTTTGTTTGGATGGTCAGGATCTTTAAATCCTGGTGGTTGAGTAACATAGACTTCTTCCTCAATGGTTCCATATAAGAAAGCACTTTTTACATCCATTTGATATAATAGAAAACCCATAAAAGAAGCATAGGCTAAAAACAATCTTATTACCTCAATTCTTGCCACAAGAGCAAATACTTCTTCATAATCAATACCTTATTCTTGTCTATGACCCTGTGCAACTAACCTTGCTTTTTCCTAATCATAATGCCCTTTCATACTTTCTTTATTCTGAAGACCCCATTTTTCTAATGAGGTGTGTTTTTTTTTTGTTTTCTCCCCCCCCTTTTCACTAGGCAAATCCACAAGTATCCAAACCTGTTAAAGTTTGAATTGCAGAAGTTCTTCCTGCATTGCTTCCACCTAAGATGAATCAGATAGAGCTTTAGCAATGCTTGTTGGTTCAATTTGTGATAGGAAACAAGCATATAAACAAGTATTCAGGGTATCATGTGTTTTCTGTTCATATACATCACTGAGAAACCCTTGTTTAGAAGTAGGTTTTGTCATTCTTCTTGTCTGAACAGATGACTTCACATTACCAATGACATTATCAATTGGGTGATCTTTATGAATTCTTGTATTTGGAGTGGTTGGAACTGTATAGGAATTGGGGGGGGGGGGGGGGGTAGGGGGGGTTGTTCCCTAAATCAACTCTGGTTCATCTTCATCACTAAAGGACTCATATTAGTGGCTTTAAGTGGTATAACTAACTCCTATTGTGAACATGTTCTTTAGGGCTATCATGCTCATTTAAACTAGCAGTATAACAGGATGGGGCCAACATCATTAAGTTTAACACCACCCAGTAATAACAACTGGACTGGCATTAATTAACATGTTGCCTAGTAGCATTAACGATATCTGTTAGAGAATGCTATCCATCAGCAAACCTTTCTTGTTCAGCATTCTTATTATTTGGACCATCTTCAACCCTGCTTTGAGCATCATCAACAGTTTTTGTTCACCATTAATCACATCCTTGGTAGTAATCAAAGTATGAAGTATCTTTCCAAATTGGCATCACAATGCAATCTTGACTGTTTTCTTCTGATGTACCTGTAGAGTCATTAGAAATTGTACCTGCAGTAACTGATACATAGTTCATAGATTGGGTTAGAGAATCAATATCAAACAGTCATTTTGGATCATTCCCTTCTATCATAGGTTTATTCTCTAAAAACCCAATATGCAAGTTTTCTTCTACCCTCATGGTTCTAGTGTTGTATACCCTAAAAGCTTTACGACTCAAAGAATAACCAAGAAAGAAACTTTCATCACTTTTGCCATCAAACTTGCCTAGACGTCATATATTAAGAAAGTAACATGACAACCAAAGGTCTCATAAAAATTAAGCTGGTTTAAAACCTCTAAAAAGTTCATAAGGTGTCTTGTTATGAGGCTTGACTACTAAGACCCTATTCTGTACATAGCAAGCAGTAGAAACTGCTTCAGCCCAAAATGTAGTAGGTAACTTAGAGTCAGCTAACATTGTTCTAGCAGCCTCAATTAGTGTCCTATTCCTCCTCTCAGCTACACCATTTTGCTGAGGAGTCCTAGCTACACTATATTCTCTTTTAATACTTTTCTCCTATCAAAAATCATCCATAACTTTGTTCTTAAACTCTGTTTCATTATCACTTCTGATTATTTTCACTTTCTTATCCACTAGGTTTTTATTTCTTTGATAAAGTTCTTAAGGATCTCATTGGTTTTATCCTTAGTTGTTAAAAAGAAAACCATGTAAATCTACATAAATCAATCAGTGACTACTAATCAATACTTCTTATGCATTAAGATACTCACAAAGGTTAGACCAAACAAATCCACATGTAACATAAACAAAGGCTTAGTAATGGGATTCCAAACTTTTGACTTACAAGAAGCTCTGTGTTGCTTCCCCTTAAGACAAGCAACACAGGTTTGGTCATTTTCAAAACGTTTTGTAGGCAATCCTCTTACTAGATTATCCTTGACAAGCTTATTTATGTTTTTAAAATTAATATGACCAAGTCTTATGTGCCAGAGCATTGATTCATCTAATGTAGCCTTTGCAACAAGACAAGTCAAACTTTCTATTGAACAATGTTCTTCATATCAAAACTGTACATATTGTCCTTTCGAAGGAAATTTTAAGGAGTTAACTGATTTTCATACAGGCAACAGTAAATTAGTGAGATAAGACAAGACATTCAGTGTCAGTAAAAAGGACATAGTTCTTTTTGTCACACATCTGTGAGACACTAAAAAGATTGAAGTTTAACTCATTGACAAAGTATACATCTTCAAAATCAAGATTATCAGTCTTAAGTGTTCCTTTACCAGTAATTCTACCACCATATGCACCTCCTCCAAATGCAACATAACCTCCATCAAATTCCTTGAAATCTAAGAGATAAGCTATGTTCCTAGTCATGTTTCCTGAGCATCCACATGTCAATAAATCCTGTTATCAGCATGTTTTGGCTTTCCCTCACATAAAGATAAGGAAATAGATTCCTTTGGGGACCCAACCATTACTAACTTGATCTGCCTCGTGCATCAATGTAAGTTGATGGTATTTTAAAAGCAAGTGATGCACCATTAGTTATAAGTAGGTCTCCAAATACAAATATAGCTAAGTGAATTTACAACATTACCCCTTTTACCCTAATAGTATTAATTGGTGTTGTATATGGCCTAGCAGTATTAACTACTCTAGGCCTAACAGTGTTAACCTTTTGATGAAAATACCCGTTAGTTAATCCCATTTTCTTATAAAAGACCTCTTAAGCATAGATTATCCTGTTTAAAAACGTGTCTTTGATTTAGCACTATGAACTCGTTTATTTTTGGGGTAACAGTATTAAAATGGCCTATCAATATTAAGTGGTGGTGAGGCCAGTTTTCAACAAAAACTTGCTTTGGAGGACATATTCTAAAAGTATAGTAGGGTGTGTGGTTTGGAGTCATCTACCGCTATTGTAATTATTTTCTAGATACATGCCTCTTCTTTGGATGATTATCATACTTAATCTGCAAATGAATTAATACTTCCACAGATAAAGCAAGCCTTTTTTATACATCACAAAATCATTTCCTATTTGATTGACTTCTGTCCATTCCCAATTCTCTGATTACCCCTAGGATGTTTGTGATCTATACATTTTTTACATACTAACTGACTTTTTAAACTCGATTTTCATAATTTTTAGGTTTAGTCAACCTCCTACTTTTTATTAACAGGAAAAATAGTTTCTTTATCAACATTAAGTGAAGTCTCAACAAAGCTACTTTTGTCTTGTGATACTTGTTCTTCTACCAAAGACTCAACAGAATTTTCTTTAGAATTATCTGATTTTTTTATCACAAACAACATTAGACACTTGCTCACAATCCTTAGGACCATAACCTTTGAACTCAGGCTCTTTGAACTCATCAAGACCAGAATAAGACAGATCAAGCTTGTTAGGTCTATTATAGATTAAAGGGTGTGGTGGAGGAACTGCACTATATCCTAAACCCTTTTTATATTTGTCAGTTATTTGACTTCCTAAAAACTGGTCTAAGTCTTTTGAGGCCTTATCAAATTTCTCAATTTTAAAATCAATGCCATTTTTTTCTTGCTTAACCTTTTCAAACTCACTTTTAAGCACATTTATTTCATAGTCTTTACAAAGCTAATCTCTTTAAGAACTCCTATTACTACACTACAAAGAAACCTCATTCTTTTTATATGTGATAATTTGCATCTTCAGAGTTGCCAAACCCCATTTATAAGTTAGTTCTTTAAATTCCAATTCCAATGTAAGCTTAACAAGCAAATCATCACACTATTTCTTAAGAGTTTCATAGTTTTTCAGACAAGTTTTAGAGCAAGTTTTATCAGTGTATACCTCTGAGTCTGAAAATGCCATTAGAGCCATGTTTGTCTGAACTTGTTCTTCTGCCATGTCACTCCAATCAAAACCTACACCATCTATAGCCAACATTGCCTTTGAAGATTTGTCTTCATTGTTTCCTTGCTTCCTGGTGTTGTCTTGATTCCTGAACTGACTTTCCTTGCTTCTTGGTGCTCTACACTCTCTGGCAAAGTGTCCCAACTTATGACAGTTGTAACACTCAACCTTGGATTTATCATACCCAGCAATATCATTAGCATTAATGAAAATCTTCTTGCCTGTCCTCTGATAATACTTCTTTGCCCTCACACTTAGCAGAGAGAGCTGCCACTTCAAATCCATTACTTCCAAATCATCTTCATGAATTTGCTCTAAGTCCTGGTGTAGGACATTAGAACCATTTGGATTTTCAACCATGAAAGCATACACAGTATTATCACTGACGCTAGCAGTACTAACTTGTGGGCTAGCAGCATTAACATTAGGGCTAGCAGTACTAACTTGTGGACTAGCAGTGTTAGTATCATTAGTACTGTTAGTGCTTGGAGCAGTCATGAAGGCCAAGTTCTGAGCACCACTACTTCCACCAACAGATTTCTTTACCTTTTGTTCAACAATTTTGAAGTTGTTGTACAAATCATCTATGCTCATAGTCTCAACTTCAGGCTTATTCATCCACACAACTACATGAGTGTTCCACTCAGGGGGTAGGCTACTCAAAATTTTTGAGTTTAAATCTTCTTGTGCAATGACCACACCTAGAATAGCAAGCCTACTGACTATCTTCTGAAGCCTATTGAAATAAGAGACACCAGACCTGCACTTGTTGCACTAAAATTCTCATATTAGCTGCTTTCAGAAATGTCCTTTGAGTTTTTCTTGTAGCTGGCAATACCTCACAAATCTGTTTCAATGGCAGTAAACATTGATTTTGCATCAGGGTACTGGCTGAATATGAGTTGATGTTCATTGGGAAGAGCCATCAGTAGTAGGCTCCTTTCCTTGACATCATTCTTCTTATTTGATAGGTCACATTAATCTTGAATCAATCATATCGAACATGAATGCATAGAGAGAATAGTAGAGAAGGACAAGTATTTGAAATTCAAATGCTATAAAATGGAGGAGAATGGAAGAGTTTGTTACAAAAATGCATCCCCCTCTAATGAATATTAGAGGGGTATTTATAGGTGAGGGAATGAGGCTTCCCTTCCTTATTTTCCTAACTTGTCACATCTAGTCCCTAGACTTTGGTAATTATGCTATTTCATTCTTTTAGCATAATATACCTTATTATAAACTACTTTGACATTATCAAAAGAAACACTAATGACTTAAATAATACAAAATCACATAATCGACACTTTTAATGATCCTAACAACGTTACGTGATTAGAGACAACGTAAATTTGGATTAAGGTTAATTGAATACTTTCGTTTAATGGTATGTTGAAAGTATGATTATGCTAGGTTTAGAAAAGAGTTTTAGCCTTGGCTAGAGGCGTTTGATAAAGAAAATGAGTTGGCCTTTTGTTAAAAACGGGAGGATTTGTTTTATCTCCTCTCTAAGTCTAAAACTCGTTTTGAGTGTTTCTAATTGCTCAAGTATCATGTACATACCTTTATTGAAAGATCCACATGTTTCGGGTAAGAGGACAGCCGACGAGTAAAATCCGTAAAAATGAACTTCGAGTGTGGCGCGCTGGCCACGTGCTGGCGCGTGATCAGCGTGCCAGAACTGCTTTTCCGGTTTTTATGAATTTTTGCTATCGTTTGTGAATTTAAGTGTTGTGAAAGTTTATTTGTCATTGTTAAACATAAAGGAGATCTTAGTCAATATTGCCCCAACTGTGACAACCGTAAAATTCGGATTTACTGCCGTATGAGTCACTGTAACGTCTATGCCATAATTTTCTTGTGTTGAGTTCATTTTGTGTTTAGTCGGGTCATTTTGTGCATAAGTTTCTATTTTTAGGAACCCTAGTTTACGAACGTGCCTTTGACCTACGATCTTAGGAAAACATCTTATAAGTCAACTATATGCTCAAATACCTTTAAGTTGGTGTCAACATACTCGGATAAACTTAAGTTACTTTCCTTTATAAACTTAGGTCATTTTATAAGTCATAACTTTTATGTAACTCGGTAGACTCGAAGTTGCGTTAGCCCTTACGTTTATGCACTTACCGTCACACCCCCATAATCGAACAACAGCGAAAAGGTAACCGGGGGTGAGACTTCAAGGCACAAAGTACAAGTCACAGAAAACGATCTCAAAAAGAGACTTTTTAAAATAAGTTTCACATTCGATGCATTTAAATATCAGAGTTACAAACATGTCCCAACAGTTTCAAAATATCCTAAGTGTTAAAACGAGACATAAAGTTTAGATAAAGTTTTCATCGAATGTAATTAAGAGAAAGTCTTTACAAAACACAGTGTTTTCAAAAGAAGTTTTTATCGAATGTATAAAATGTAGAGTCTCCAACTTATCCGTGTGGCTTCCCTCCGAGCAATATACCTAAAAAACCTTAGATAAAACATGCTAAAAAGTCAACAAAATTGTTGAGTGAAATTAATAGGTTTAGTAATAAATGTATGGACCACAAGATTTAAGTAATGAAGACAAGTGAAACACATTCACTATGTCCAAAAATAGTATTATTGCCAAAGCTCATGACACCGAACCTTAACATGTTTTGTGCCCCGAGAGTTGGTGTTGCCAGACACCCAAGTATTTTTCTCTTTCTCAAATCTTAAATGCGTCTGTTTGACGTGGCACAAGTTATTTAATACCCGGACGGGGATTATCAATAGATCTATTCACAACACTCACGTTTACTTCACTAGCAATTAATGGCTCGTGATATGGGGGACTTAAGTGGCAATAAAGGTACTTAGGCAATAATATTGAGGCAATAGCATACAGTTTTAAAGCACTTGTGTCCAAATTGTAAAGCGAGCATGTAATCTCACCCGTGGAGCTTTAAGAAAACATTTAAGAAATAAAAAGGGGCTATGAACGCACCTTTAGCAAACGATGAGAATGGAATAATCAACAACGAAGAGAACTACGACAAAAGATTCTAACCACAACCTACATTAATGGTGCGCTATTAGGAGAATAAAATATACACGAAACGACGCATAAGTCGTTTTTAAAAAGTAATAGAATCCATATGTGTTTGTGTCTTTAGTTATTTAACAAAACATTCATAGTTAAGTTACGCCACTTTTACGAAAAGTTTTCATTCTTGGAAATTTTCTATTTTTAGAAAGTTTCTATTCCTGGAAATTTTAGAATTCCGGGACGTTAATACCGTCCTTAATATTTATAATTTCCATTATCACCAACGCACTAAGAAACTTAACACTTAACCTCTACTTCCATTCCATTTAATATATTCCGAAAATAGAACTTGCTATTTTTAGACATGCTCCTACGCACCCTATTACTATATTAGTGATACAATAGCATTTGCGAAGGTTTTCCAAGCTCAAACGGACTCGAAAACGCTTGAACACACTAATTAACTTACCAATCAGCTATGCACTTTGACTTTTTAAGAAAATTTTGCCCGACTTTGACCAAGCTTATCTCCCTCATTCTTCACTTTCAAGCTTAAAAGTCTCGCCAAACCTTTAGTAAAACATCGTTTCGCAAAAAGTACCAATTTACAGTTTTACCAAAAAATATTCCCAACTTTATTTGGCCATAACTCCATCGTTTTACACTTTCAAGCTTAAAAACCGAACACTACCTTTACTAAAACATCGTTTCGGACAACTTTCGTGTTTTACACTTGAGCCCAAACAGACAAGAAAGTGTCCGAAACCTTCGATTAAATTCGCATCAAAATGTATTTTTTAATAAAGTGCTGTCAAAAATTTCTTATTTTGCAAATCTTAAATCGGCCTTATCTCCTTCGTTATGTGGCCAATTTTTACGTTCTTTATATCAAAACGACCGGGAGACAATAAGCTGTCATATTTTTAAAGTTTAAACTAGTCAAAACATTTTTACGACACCCTAAACCCACTAATTAAAATTCTACAACAATCATTTTTGGTCGAAAGCATTCGAAACACTACCACAATTTTTCAAGATCACAATATTAACCTAAACTTCATCGTCTACCTCATCCAACAATCAAACCACTCCTAATAACAACTTAATCCCATCATGTTTACTTTTATAAAAATAACACAAACACATAGATTTTATGGATTCAATAACAAGAAACATAAATAATCAAGAAATCAAAGAAAGGTTTAGGATTAAGCCTAGAAAAGATGATGAACAAGCAAATTAACACTTGAATCAAATAGAGGAGATGATTTCTTGCAAAAACCCCAATTTAGTTTATGAACCCTAAAATCTTAATTCTTGATTAACCCTTGAAATTGGATGAATTAAACTCTTAGAACACCTTAAATATCCTTATAGAAGAACTAGAAACACTTGTATTTGATCAAACATCAAAGATGGTGAAACCCACTTGGGGTGTTTGTGTGTCGCAGCCAAGAAACAAAGAAAAGGAGAGGAGGGTTTTCTTGGTGGCTTGTAAGGGATCAATTGGTGATGTTTTCTTGAATGCTTGCAATTTTTTTTGTTATGGTTTTCTTGTTCTTCTTGTTGGAGCTGATTCATATAGAGAGAAAAAGAGGGACTGTAGGAGGAGTGCGGGAAGAAAGTTTTATGTCGATGTTTACAATGTGTGATGGAGGGTGTTTGACCGGCCTTATATGGCTTTATATATATAGAAAAAATAAGGGACTGTAGGAGGAGTATGTCAGGGTTAAGAAAGAGTTTATAGATGTCGATGTTTACATATGTATGTGATTGGAGGGTGTTTGATCCGCTATCTATGCTTATATTATATATTAAATTATTATATCTTATATAGTTATAATAAATTAATGTTAGGGTTGTGCAAAAAACTATATAAATATATATAAAAATATATATATACATATATATAATATAATATATATATATAATAAGACACATATAATAAATATATATCATATATATATATAAACAGATTGATTCTTGTTTAATTGTTTGTGTAATGAATTGTTGTAAAGGTGAAGGTTTAATAAAGGTAGAAGGTAAAACGTAAAGAATGCAAGATTTTGGTGTAAACGCGAAGTGAAAACGGAAAACGTTAAAAGATAAAATTATAAAACTTTGGGATATATTATGGAAATAGTAAACCACGTAAGACACGAGGACGGATAAAAATCCTAAAGACAGTTCACGCTACATAACAATTTATGACAACACTCGGCACTCCGGTAAAACTGTAAAAAGTAAAATTTTACTCAAAAGTAAAATAAATAATAAGGTATGGATTAAAATATTGACCTGGAATTTACGAAGTGTTACACTTAAACTTTTAACAACGAACTCAAACACTACAATATCACCTAAGAATATGAATTCACTACTAATATACCTTTTCCTAACAAACCCTACTCAGCACATTTTACATCTAACACTTTTACACGTTTACATTTAAACACTTACATACATTATACCTTTATAACTCTTAACTTGTTAGGAATCGAGAAAAGACTCGGTCACTTTCAATATAATATATTGTAGCTCGTAGTCAAGCGTTCGGTTACGAGAAAGCTAATGGGTCAAGTCCATGGGTAGTCCAACCCATGACCGGCCATAAGACTTAGTATATAAGCCCTCTCTATCTCATGGAGAGGGTATTGGTCATTTGTGTAAACTATCTTTTCTATGTTATTTCCATTTTCTCTCACTTTGTCCAACCATCGTTTCTTTCTCTAAGGATTACTTATTTGTGAATATTATCAATTGGTATCAGTCGTCATGGGGTGATTGTATGTGTTTTATGTGTGTTTTTAAGGATCAAACCCATGTTTTTTGTACCTTGTTACTTGTTCGTACATTTTTTCTTGAAAAACAAATTTTTGTGTTTGAAAACCTTAAAGTTTTTGTTTTTAAGATAGTTCTAGCTTACATATAGTTAGTTGTACAAGTGGTTTGGATCAAAAACGTCAAAAAGTGTGGGTTTTAAGTGATTTAAAAGTGAGTTTTTCAGAAAAGTTTGAAGATTAGCGGTTTGTGTTTGAAGATTAGTGGTTTGTGTTTTGCAGGTCGCGGTTTGTGACATTTTGTGTAATAGCGGTTTGTTTTATTCTTGAGATCGCGGTTTAAGTCAATTTAAGTAATCGCGGGTTGTGACTCACAAGTTTACTAATCTTCGTGGTTTGTTACAATTTTAGGAAACCAAACTCTGTCAAAATTCACTTTTCATCGCGGTTTATGTAAGATTGAGGATCGCGGTTTATGTCATCTTTGGATCGCGGTTTGTGTCCTTTTTGTTAGTCACAGGTTTACATTTCACGATCGCGGTTTAGTTCATTCTTAGGAAAAGAATCCCTAGAAATGTTTTTAGGATCCCAATTTATGTACTTAGTTGAGATCGCGGTTTGTGTAATCACTTGAGATCACGGTTTGTGTAATCACTTGAGATCGCGGTTTGTGCAATCTTGTGTGATCGCGGTTTGTGTAATCACTTGTGATCGCGGTTTGTGTAACATCTTTGATAGCGGTTTGTGACATCAGAACTTAAAAAGTTATTTTCAACGGTTTATCTTTGATTAGTAAAATATCGTGAAGTATTAACTTATTTTCCCGGTTTAATCAAGATTAGTAAAATCCCGTGAACTAACAAAGACAAAATCACTTATAACAAGATCACTTTATCATAATTCTCATCAATCACTGAATCGATCAAATAATTTTAATTCACACTTCAAGCAATTCAAAATGAGTTTATCATTAGCTATAAATGTGTTAGCCTCAAAATATTGAGTCGAACATGAAGTTCGTTCATTATGTATGTTAGTCTCGGTCAATTAATTAGTTAACGTTGTAATAGGATAATATCGGGAATCGGGCTCGATAGTTAATTTAATATTGTATATGTTTCGGGTTTAATCCCAAGCAAAACCCGAGCCTGGGTCCTAATTAAATATCTCGCGCGTCACTTAATGTGTCGGGGTATATAAGTAACTTTTTCTCTTTGAAAAAGTAGTTGATTACATTTTGTATTATTCCATTTCATCTTTTCTATATTCTCTCTCAACTCTCTCTCTCCTCTTTCTCTCTCTAAATCAACTCATCTCTCTTTTTCTTAATTTCTAGTTCGATTCGTATATGATATATGTTATGAAGTGATTACGAGATCCTACAGTCATCACAACCACAGCCATCACAACCACCTATGTCTCCGATTAATGCATTTTTACTCGAAGAGTTGTACACTCCTGACTTTTTAGAGAACATCGCTTACTGGCAAGAACCCAATCCTTGCGAGGCAACGGGTAAACAAGTCGTGACCTCACTAACGAAGAAGAAGAAGGCAACCCGCAACCACCAAAAGAGGTTGACTCAAACCGATGATGCACCCTGGCAGATTGCGTGGACAACTGAGGAAGAAATTGCATTGGCTAAAGGTTGGAAAGCTTTTTCTGAAAACAGCGAGCGTGG
>BQNB010028625.1:4989-32711 GCA_026074375.1 Tanacetum coccineum
ATATATACGTTTCATAAATCTAAATGCTCATTATTTTGGAATTGTTCGACCAAAACCAGACCCAGGTTTGTGCATACATCTTCATTTGCAAATCATTACGTAAAGCATACGTACAATTAGAAGCGGACTTAGAAGGTTCTCGAGGGTCACGTGAACTGCATAGATTTTCCTTACGCCCATACGTACAATGTTAGACCAAACTAGATTAGATGGGCCAGTCCAACTATATAGATGGGCCGTACCCATTAGGTTATTTGTTAGTTGCATAGTCTCAAAGCCATGACAATAGTATATATACGTATACAATCTAATGTGCAACTCAAAATTACAATTACAATAATACATACCCTTCGAGGTTTTATATGCTATTAGAGCCAAAACACTAAACAACCCTTTTTCCAGTACAATTCCGGCCACTTTTCAGCCGCCACAGTTGTTCACTGGAATTTATAAAATTCAGCCACGTTTTTGCCTTTTCTGGCCAAACGACATCGACTTACGATAAACCAAAAACACCACAGTGATCCTCATATAATTCCAAACAAAAACCCCCCAATCAATTTTGGTTTTCTGATCACCTCACCGCCACGGCCGTTGTCGTTAGAAACCCTAAAAAAAGAGGAATATTACTGTGGCTATGATTTCAGCTTCACCACAGTCAATATAACGGCTCACAACTCTTGTAAGTTCGCGTTTACCCTTTCACCCATAAATTATGGTTATTAGAAAACTATGATTGAACCATTCCTCATCACAAATAATTTGATGGGTTATGTGGATAGTTTAATACCGTGTCCATCAAAAACCTTATCCGTTACCGAAGGTGTCACTGTTCCAAAGGAAAACCCTAATTATCCAATTTAGGTTCCAATGTTTCTATGCTAATTATCCCTACAATCTCAGAAGCTTATTTTCGCCATGTTCAAGGTACAACTTCTTGTGATCTTTGGTTGTCCTTTGAAAAGGCGTATGCACCTCATTCCACATCTAGGGAATATACTCTCAAAACACAACTTCTAAGAATAGAGATGCACGTTGATGAAACTCCTGATGCTTATCTAAATCATGCTCAAGAATATGTTGATGCACTCGCCGCCATCGATGAACCTGTAAAGGATAAAGATCTCATTATGCTTGTTGTCTAAGGTCTTCGTAAAGAATATGACAGTCTTAAAACTACCATCACTACCCGTCAAAGTCCAACTGCATTTAGCGAGCTTCATGCACTCCTTAGTGATCATGATTATATGCTTGGAAAAAACTCATGCACCTGCTTCGTTTATCACTTTATCTTTTGCTGCAAACTACGCAGTGGGTCACCAAGCATGCCAGAAGCTCGTCAAGCTTGACTTTTAGAGTTGGCTGCTCAATTGAGTGCTCCTAGATTCCAAGTGTCACCATTTGCACCATCTGAACCACAAGCCTTTTATGGTGCTCGCCCATTAAATAACAACAACAGGAGTAACAACAACAACAACCATGGCAATCGCAACAATTCTCGTGGTAACAAAAATAACCGAGGTCGTGGTAATGGTCGTCAATTTAATTGGGCATCCACCCAAAACACAGTGTATGACACTTGCAATAGATGTGGTATTGGTCACGTTCCATCATAATACCCTAATCGTGATCCTTCTACTATTAGCACTTGGCCATCTGCAAACTTTGCAAATACTTGTGCTCAATCCTCTAATGCTTCTGTAAATTGACATTCAGACACTGAAGCAAATAGTCATGTGACACCTGATTTGAAAGCGATAGACAATTCAGAGGCATATTATAGTGACGACACACTTCATGTTAGCAACGGTAAGGGTCTTCCTATTCTTCATATTAGTTCATCTAAAGTTTACTCACCACAAAAAATGTTCTCTCAAAAACATTCTTCATGTACCACAAATCTCCCACAATCTCCTTTCTGTTCAAAATTTTTATCATGATAATGATGTCTTTTTTGAATTTCACACTTCTTATTTTGTTGTAAAAGACGACTCTACACACACCACTCTTCTCACTGGCCCTAGTAAACACGGTCTCTACACCATCACTCTTCCTCAACTTAAATCGATCAATAAAGTATCTTTTTTGGTTGTACGAGCTTCCTTTATTATTTGGCATAGACGGCTCGGACATCCTAATCAACGCCCTCATCAGGGTCTTTTGCGTTCTATGCTTTCTAATTTTTCTCTTCATGTTACAAATAAAAGTTTGTCAAGTTTCTGTAATTCTTGTCAATTAGGAAAATCTTCAGAACTACCTTTATTTGTTTTTGAATTTCAAAGTAATAATATTTTAGACTTGGTTTATTGTGATGTTTGGGGTCCCACACCTTTGTTATCTTTTGATGGTCATAGATATTTTATGTTGTGTGAGGATCATCATTCTCGTTACATGTGGATATATCATTTAGCTCAAAAATCTGATGTGTATTTCACTTTTAAATCATTTGTGCAAATGGTTGAATGTCAATTCACCACAAAATTAAAGAATGTTTAAACCGACAGGGGTGGTGAGTTTTGCAATTTAGCTTCGTTTTTCTATTCACTAGGAATTATTCTTCGGGGATCTTGTCCTCATACAAGTGAGCAAGACGACTTTGTTGAACGTCACAATCGCCACGTTGTGGAGACTAGTCTTACTCTTCTTGCTCAAGCATGTGTTCCTCAATGTTTTTTGGCATTATGCTTTTGATACTGCTGTTTACCTAATCAATTGCATGCCCTCTCGCACATCGACAAAGTCACCTTTTAAACATATATTTAAACGGTCTCCTGACTACTTTTTTCTTTGTGTCTTTGGGTGCCTATGTTTTCCCCATCTTCGTCCGTATAATCGTCACAAAATGGATTTCTGTTCCACGCTGTGTTTCTTTCTTGGCTACAGCCCCTCCCATCATTAATATCATTATCTTTATATCTCTACCGAGCGTCTTTATATTGCTCGACATGTTTCGTTTTAATGAAGCACAATTTTCCTTTGATATCCCTAACACAACTTCCCTACCCCCTTCGAAAACATCTCCCTATTACTCCTCGGAATCACCTTATATAATTCCTACTACTGACCATCCAAGTCCATCTTTACAACGCTCACCGATTTCATCTCAATCATCAGTTTCACATTTGAGACCAAATTATCAAACTTCTCCTGAGCCTTTTAATGGCCAACCATTTCCCGTATCGATTACATCGATACCAACACCAGCACCACCACCACCATCGCCTCTCATCACTTAGCAACGTCCTATAAATATTTGTCAAAATCCTAAACAACGGGTTCCCTACAATCCTTCCGCAAATCATGCTACCGTCCTCCCCACTACCATTACTGAACCAACCTCTTTTACCATTGCCAACAACTCTCTAGAGTGGTGTCAAGCTATGAAAGAAGAGTATGATGCTCTCGTGAAAAATTAAACATGGTCTTTAGTACCTCGTGCTTGTAATACCAATGTTGTTGATTGTAAGTGGTATACAGGTTAAAACGAGACAAGAATGGTGCTATCACTCGTTACAAAGCAAGATTTGTTACCAAAGGTTTTTGGCAACAACTAGGTATTGATTTTCATGAGACATTTATCCCGGTTGTCAAGTCGATAACTATTCGATCTGTTTTATCACTTGTGGTTACTAACAACTGGCCACTATGCTAGTTAGATGTTTAGAATGCATTTCTTCATGGAAATCTTAAGGAGCAGGTTTATATGAAACAATATCTAGGCTTTAGTGATCCACAAAGACCAAATCACGTATGTTTGCTTCATAAATCTCTTTACAGCTTAAAGCAGGCCTCACGCGCTTGGTTTGAGTGCCTCTCCAAGGCTCTCTTCGATCTCGGTTTTAAAGGCTCCAAAACGGATCCATCTTTATTTATTTATTCGTGTGCACACACACTTTTGTACATTGTGGTATATGTGGATGACATCATCGTTACAGGTAATAATAAGGGCACTATCGACAATATAATTTGTCAACTTGGATTCGCTTTTACATTAAAAGATCTTGGGCCACTTAACTACTTCTTAGATATTGAAATTGTTCCTGATGTGTTCGGCATTCTCCTATCTCATAAGAAGTATATTTTGGAGCTATTACAAAGGGTTGGTCTTTCTAACTGCAATCATGTGTCTTCTCTCATGGTTACCTCAAGCTCACTTAGTTTAGATGACAGTACCACTTTCTCTAATCTAGTGAAATATCGACAAGTAGTGGGTTCTTTACAATATGTTACCCTATCTCGGCCTGACATAGCTTTTGCTGTTAACAAGGTATGTCAATATATGCATGCTCCGACCAATAATCATTGGTCTGAAGTTAAATGGATTTTACGTTATTTTCATGGTACGGTTGAACATGGTATGCTCATACATCGTTCTTTTTATTCTACCCTTCAAGCTTTTACTGACGTGCTATGGAAAGGTAATTCTGATACTTCTCTTGAAGCTTTCTCAGATGCTGACTGGGCTGAGGATTAAGATGATCGACGGTCCACGGGGGGATTTGCTATAAATCTTGGTTCAAACCTTATATATTGGACCGCTCATAAACAACATACGGTTTCACGTTTGTCTACAGAAGCTTAATACAAAGCTCTTGCTGACACTGTTGCTGAGCATACATGGCTTCAATCTCTTCTTTATGAGTTTGGTATCCGTTCATCTTCAACTCCTATACTATGGTGTGACAATCTTGGTGCAACATACTTGTCAGCTAACCCTATTTTTTATGCGCGTACAAAACACATGGAAATAGACTATCACTTTGTTCGAGAAAAGGTTGCTCAAGGAGATCTTCGAATTCAACATATATCTACACATGATCAAATTACAGATATCTTTACAAAGCCATTACCAACTCCTCGATTCCTCTTTCTAATATCCAAGCTGCAAGTTGTTGCCCGTCCTTAGCTTGCGAGGGCGTGTTTGACCATACTAGATTAGATGGGCCGGTCTAATTGTTAGTTGGTTAGTCTCCAAGGCATGAAATTAGTATGTATACATATACAATCTAATGTACAAATCACAATTAACCCTTTGAGGTTTTATATACAATATATATACAACGTTTTGTATGCCGATAGACTTAAGCTTTATGAATTAGTCGACTAACGATAACGAAACCATGGTTACGAAAAGACCAAATATACAATGTATTGTCAATTTTGTATTAGAGGTTTTATTTTCTATTTAGATTACTCAGTGAGTCCGAGTTTTAATTCGGATGTACACAACTTAACAAAAATAACCCATTACATAAAATTATCGTTAATGTTTTATAATCAAATATATGTTACAGCGTGTGGTTGTTAACCTCCGATCGTATGGTTAACAGCCACACGCTCAAACCAACTGAGCTATTCTGATTTCTTGTTTTTGTCATCATATTCGCGATGTATAAGACAACGCACTCTCCGAAAGTATATAGTTTTAACGTATCAAGTTTATATTTAATTAAGGTTAAAGTTGTAAAAAATATACATCAACATAAAATAAACCCACTAAAAATATAGAAAACAACAAAATTATAAAATATAACAAAATGAATGTTAAATTAAAGAGCACAAATTTTTTAAAAATATGGTGAAATTAGATTATAATAAAATTAAATTAATAAAAAGATATTTCAATTTGGAAATAAAAGTGATTTTTTAATTAAAAGGTGACACATGTCACTTTTTGAAGTGATTCTCAAAAATGAGATGGATTGTCAGATGATGCATCACCTATAATCATAATTTTTAATGTTTTTGTCCCAAAAAGAAAAAGTGAACATTATAAAACTTTATATAGTAGTATAGATTACTCAGTGAGTCCGAGTTTTAATTCGGATGTACACAACTTAACAAAAATAACCCATTACATAAAATTATCGTTAATGTTTTATAATCAAATATATGTTACGAGTTAAGATCAACATAGATCCATTATTTGTCATAGATCCAATAAACCAATCTTAGCCACTCATTTTTTCATCAAAAATAAAAAAACTCACTTTCCACCTCTTTTTTAAAAATAAAATATCTTACAAACGGTAAATCGTCACACGACAAAAAATACACCATCGCGACGAGTATTTTTTTATCTTTCAGTAGACGGGTGACACGATATACTTTCGAGGAACTTTTTTTCGATTTTTTTCAGGCACGAATTGCGAAAATCAATATGTGATTCGTATAACGAATCATATGATGATTCGTATAACGAATCAAATATGATTTTCATCCATGAAAACAAATATGTATTTGTGATTCTAACGAACTTTTTTTCATTTTGTTTTCAGCGATTAGCGAATGCGAAAAATCATATATGATTCGTAGAGACGAATCAATATAATTCGTATACCGAAATCATATATTATTTCATAAATCATATTATGATTTCATAAAATCGTATATGACTTCATAAAATCATAAAAAAAAGTTCGTCGAAAGTACATAGTGTCGCCCCTCTATAGAAAGATAATTTAATTCTCGTCGCGATGATATGTTTTATTTTGCGTAACGATTAACAGTGTGTGAGATATTTAATTTTTAAAAATGAAGTGGAAAGTGGTTTTTTTTTTATTTTTGATGAAAAAATGAGTGGCTAGGATTGGTTCATTGGGTCTATGACAAATATTGAGTCTATATTGAACTTTTGGCGTTTCTCAAGTGGGCCTAGTCATTCAAGTTTTTAGGTCTCCCAGGACGTATGTCACTTTTTGCATGAAGCTCTCCCCAATTTTTTTGGTCTCCCAGGTCTCCTGAGGTATTTTGGGAAACAGAAAATAGAGTTAAGTACATTTTTGGTCCTTGCGGTTGGTGCGTTTTCACTTTTCGTCCAAAATTCAAAAAAGGTTTGATTTTGGTCTAAAAACATAGTTTCGTTCTATTTTTAGTCCAATTCTGTAAATTTGGACTTAACTCCAAAAAATACTTAAGGCAAAAGATGACTAGTAGGTGTACTACTGCGGGCAAGTAGGAAATTTCTCAAAAAAAAAGTGTAAAGAAGAGATGATGAGATATCGTCGATATTTTGTAGACTTGGTGGGTAGTTGTGAGGTTTGTGCTTTTTGCTTTGAAATTGTATAGTCTTTGTCATGATCGAAATATGTTTGAAAGAAGACGATGATGATGATGGTAACTCTTTAATTAATCACCAACTTAAATATTTTTTTCTTTAAACATCTCTAACATATGCAATCATAATTTCTTTTAGTATTTCCTCTATCAGTGATCTTGGCTTGATTTATCGGTTGCTTTGCCAGTTGTCTAATTTTTTAGCAATAAAATGAAATAAGGAGAAAGAGACGGTGAATCAAATACTAAGGACGATAGGAATGGTGGAAAAGTATTTAATGGATTATAATCTTATAGTCTAGACATCCGGCAAGAACTTTTGGTTTATTTTTATATTAACTTTGTTTCCAACTTTTTTTTAGCAAATTGTTTTCCACCTTAAGGCTGGATGGAGTGGTGGTGGTAAACCCACCTGACACATTAGCGTCACATCTGCTTTCTCTCTTCAAATAAAACTCACTTTACAACTCACCTTTCAACTGTAATAAGAACTCACCTTACCACTAAAACTCACATTTCATTAAAATACCCATTTTATATAAGAGAAATGTTACATCCACATAATTTTTACAAACAAACTCCCACATAATGATGTGACAAATATAATTGACCAATCATGTTTTATTGTATTTTCTCTTTCTTATCTTCACCACCAGACACATCATTATGTGAATTTGTTTATGTAAAATTTATGTAGATGTAGCACTTCTCTTTATATAAAATATACCCCACTAAATACTCACACACACTCAAAACCAATTAAAATACACTTAATAAAAATAAGTTGGCCCACAAAAATGAAACTCACACTAGGTGAGTTACTCACCATAAGCACCCGAAAATGCAACCAAAGTCACCAAGCTACTGCATAAATAAAAAGTGACTTTTGGGACCGGGATGGCAAGTCACGCGTGACTTTGAACTCACCTAAGTGAGTTTTGCACAACTCCGTCCAGCCTAAAGATTAACTAGCAGGGGTATCTGCGCGTTGCAGCGGCGGGTACCCTTTAATTAAAGTTTAGACGTCAATAAAACAAAAAAGAACTGATTAACCGGAGAATAAAAAAATGATCTCAGTTCGACCCGATTCACGTTTTTTAAACCGGTTTCGCCAGTCATCTTCTTCAGATATCGGAACGGATTTTTATTGTCTAGCCAAAACCTATGAGCGAGCGTCCGGATTTCTGTTGAACCCGTTGGTCCGGTTCAGTTTTCAAAACCACATGTATCATAACTTGTTAGCATATAAATTATTTTAAGATTTGTATTTTTATTAGCTTGTACAATATGTATAATAACATGTATTTTTTTATTTTATGGGTGTTTTTAAAGTAACATTAATTAGTGTATTTAATTAGTTTATACTTGTAACATATGCGTGGAAGAATAAATGTTGACATTTTGCTTTAATATATGTATTTTTTATTTTAGAGGTGTTTTAAAAAGAACATTAATTAGTGTATTTAATTAGCTTATACTTGTAACATATGCATGAAAGAATAAATGTTATACATTTTACTTTAATATTTGTATTTGTTAGATAGTTGATTTTGTAATGAAATGTTGTATTTAAGGATTGTACATTATGTTTAATAACTTGGATTACTTAATATTTTTGTGGTGAAATGTTGCATTTAAGGATTGTTCTTATGCTTTATAACTTGGATTACTTAATTTTTTGAGGCATTAAATGAAGAGAAAGTGTCTAATTTGCTTTATATGTTTTTTAAAACGGCGGCATAATATAAAACTAGCAAAAGCTAGACAACTAAACAATTACAATAATGAAGTGTTATCAGTAGGATTTTCTAGCCATCCTATCCAACTTAACCTAAACTTAGGATTTCTAGATGTAATCCACAAAAATGATTGATGAATAATAGAATCCCAAATATTCGCCTTCTTAGGCTTAGACACAGAAAAGATCAAGGCATTACGAAAATTCCATATAGACCACATCATCATAGCTGCAACCCCTTCAAGAATAAGCCTAGCATTCTTCGACACATGAACATCATCTAACAACGAAAACCACTCTGCAATGTTAAAGACCTCCGGAATATCCAAATCACACCATCTAGCCAATAAACCCCAAAGATCCCATGTCATACCGCACGAGAAGAATAGATGATCAACACTCTCCACATGCTCATTACATACATGGCATAAAAGAGAAGCAACTTTAATACCTTTAAGTTCCATGTTCACCAAGGTTGGAAGTTTATCAAGCCTCAACCTCCACATAAAAACGTTAACTTTAATAGGAACGCATCTAGGCCATCTAGACGTAAGACTATCAATTAAAAATATGTTCATCAATATGTTTTCGAGTAGAAGCAACAGAAAACCCAGAAGAATTTAAAGCCCATTTCCAACCATCCTCAGAATCTGAGAGCACCACATCATGAATAACTTCCATCAAATCTGCATATTGGTTATTCTATGCACCACCTCTCGGTAATCTCCTAAGCACATTGCTCCAATCCACAATATTAATACGTTGAGCTACCGTACATAATTTATTCCCATCCAAAGCATCTTCAGTCAAAGGGTATTGATTTGATTTATATGTAGTATAGATATTTGTGTTGGTCAATAATTTTGGATCAAAGTTGTTGTTGAGTATGAAAAACATAATTTGAAGCATCTATACTACATTATAAAAGAAAAAGCACCCTTTCTTGAAAATGTAAGAAGTTAAATGTTGAAACTATAAAAGAGAACTATATACACAATGTTGAGTCTATATGCATGCCACAATGTTGAAAACACGGTTTAGTAATTTAGGAAATGGCATGGGCTCTCAAAGAGTCTACGGGATTTTGGAAAGAATTTAAACTAATATAAGACATACTATGGGCTGTGAAAGACTATACACGATTTTGAAAATAGTGTTGATAAAATATAATGCCTAAAAACATTAATAATATTTTTTCACATCTTTACGTTTTGATAATCACAAAATATAAAAATGTTCAACGTAAAATTAAACGTAAACAAGTAATTAGTAGTAAATTCTTATTTCAACAATTACATCACTTAAAGGTATGAATAAACAAATGCTTAATGCATTTTATGATCAAAGGAAATTTATTCAACCTCAAACTTTTATAAAATGGTGTAAACATTTTTATAAACTTATAAAACATTTTCTACAATTAAAAGAAATGTTTTATTCAAAATAAACATTTTGAATTTCAAATTTTCGAACCTAAAACGGCTAGAAAAGGTCCAGTAAACACCTCACCTGAATAGGACAAAAAAAGGAGCGTCTGAAAATGGGCGGCCCCCTTAAATACATGGGCGGCCCCCTTAATTATAAGGAGGCCGTCACCCTATTTAAGGGGACCGATCGTAGACTCCGCTCCTCCAGTTTTCCCTATAAATACTGGACTATTCCTCAACATTTTTCTCACCTTTTGCACTCATTCTTTCTGTTCTAAAACAACCCATACATCTCTCTAAATTATTTGATCATTTAATCATAAAGCTTTGTTTCCAAGTGATTCAAGCTTAATCCCTCAAGTGCAAGAGAAGAATACTTCCATCATCAAGTGAAGAAGTATTACACCTTAGTGTGCATAGCAATCTTGTTGCATCCATATCACATATTTGTAAATCAATTGTATATCTTGTAAGTTGTGTGTAGTAGCTAGATCTTTACGATCTTTGTAAGTATAGTTAGATCGTGGTGATCTTAACAAGTAGTGTTAGATAGTTGTAATATAAGTAGTGTGGTGAAGTGAAGTTTTGAAGTTGTGAAGTTGTGAAGAAGTTGTGAAGTTGTGAAGTTGTGAAGAAGGTGTGAAGTTGTGAAGAAGTTGTGAAGTTGTGAAGAAGGTGTGAAGTTGTGAAGAAGTTGTGAAGAAGTTGTGAAGTCGTGAACAAGTCGTGAAGTTGTGTTGTGTTAGATTGGTTCTAGCTAAGATTAGAACTCGACATTTAGCTTTGTGTCGTAAATCGGTGTAAGCAACGTTGTGTACGGTTTTCTCCGCCATAAGGGAGTTTGTTGACATAGTGAAGAAAACTCTCGAGTTTGGTGCTCGAGGAGTGGAGTAGGGCGAAGAGGTGCTTCGTTACCGAACCACTATAAATCCTCGCGTTGTGGTTTGATTGTTCTTACTCTTATCTCTTGTCTTACTTTATCACTTCATATACTTATATTGTTCATATTGTGCAAGCATTGAATTCACAAAAAGTCGAATCTAAGTTTTACAAACAAACATAAACGTTAAATTAAAAAGCGGTAAAACTATTCAACCCCCCTTCTAGTTTTCCACAATTGGTATCAGAGCCACGCTAAACAAGATTTTTAAAATAAATTGTATTTTAAAACTTGAATCGATCTATGGAATCGGAAAAATATTTAGAAGGGCAATCTATGCAAAGACCACCACTATTTGAAAGTGATGGATTTATTTATTGGAAAAATAGATTCGAAACTTATGTGAAATCAAAAGATCTAGATCTTTGGCATGTTATTACCGATGGTGATTTTCCTCCTATTCAATTTAATCCCGAAACTAAAAAGGATGAAATTGTATCTTTTCATAAACAAAATGATGATCTTAAAAAGAAACTTACTAAAAATAATGAAGCCAAAATGATAATATATAATGTTTTACCTCATAAAGAATATGAAAGAAATTTTATGTGTCAAACCGCAAAAGAAATTTGGAATACTTTGTTAATCACTCATCAAGGTAATAATCAAGTCAAAGCTAACAAAATAGATCTTCTTGTTCAACAATATGAACAATTCATGATTCCAGAAGATGAATCAATAGATAATGCCTTTGCTAAATTTAACACTATTATTACTAGTCTAAAAGCACTTGATGAAGGTTTTTCTAGCAAGAATTGTGTTAGGAAATTTCTTAGGGAATTGCATCCTAAATGGCGCGCAAAAGCCACGACAATTGAAAAATCAAAGAATCTAACAACTCTTTCACTTGACGAACTTATTGGAAATTTAAAAGTCTATGAAGAAGTAATCAAGAAAGACTCCGAAACCGTCAAAAGCAAAAGAGAACAAAGTAGATCTATTGCCTTAAAAGCTAGAAAGGAATCTAGTGATGAAGATAGTTCAACCTCCGATAGTGAAGATGAAGAATACGCCATGGCCGTAAGAAACTTCAAGAAATTCTTCAAAAGACAAGGACGATTCGTAAGACAACCATATGAAGAAAGAAAATCATCTCAAAGAAATAAAGATGACAAAAATAGGAAAAGCGAAAGAAAATGCTTTAAGTGCGGAGATCCAAATCATTTCATCGGAGAATGTCCGAAACAATTAAAATATCAAAACCAAAAGGCGTTCGTTGGAGGATCTTGGAGTGATAGCAACGATGATGAAGAGGAGAAAACAAAGGACGAAAAATGTCTTATGGCTAAAGATTCAAATGAGGTACTTTCCGAAACCGAATACTTTAGTGATGACCAATCATTACTAGACGAAAATGACTTAGATAATGAATATAGTAGACTATGCAAATTAGGACTAAAAGTCATGGCTAAAAATAAAACTCTAAAACAAGCTAAAATAGAATTAGAAAATGAAGTACTAGAACTAAAAGATAAATTATCTAGGTTGGAAAAAGGTAAGGAAGTAATTGAAGAATGTAAATTATGTCAAGAACTTAAGCTTGAAAATGAGAACCTTAGAAATGAAATATCTAGGATAAATCAATTTAATAATAGTAGTCACTCACTTAAGAAAATAATAAGTTCTCAAAAGACTTCCGGAGATAAATCCGGATTAGGTTTTAATTTTACCAAAGGATCACCTAGCGAAACCAAACAAGTAAAGTTTGTAAAAGCTCAAGAAGTCGAGTCGAAAGAAAAATTGATAGAATCAAACCCAAAATTTATACTTATAAATAATACTAAAATTCCTATTGCAAGTAATGATGAGGTAAAACGTTTTTACAAACCCTCCTTAAAACCCGGAGTCGGATTTACTAAACCCACAATGAGGTCTAAAACTCCACCTCCGAGAATGACTAATAATCCTCGTCCTCGGTCTAAAACACCTCAACCTAGGAGAGACCAAGGTAGACAAAACTATCCTAATCACTTAATAAATCATTCACATCCACTTAGTTTCACTCAATGTGGAAGTTGTTCACCATGTATGTGCCAAAACCAAATGCAAAACATATGCGGAAACAATAACTTCGGATACATGAAACGTTGGGGACCAAATGGCTAAGCCATCACAATCATTGAAGTGGTGTGCTCTCTACAAACATTCTTTATCTACGGATTAAGGAACTCATGATAAGGCTCCCATGAACCCTTATCATCTACATTATGAAGACATTGATGAAGATAATTCTAAAGACTAAGGTATGTGTCACTTATCATCTTCGTAGAATATAGATTATAAGCAAATATATATGTATTACTATGACATTGTAGTATAATTAGTTCTTAGAAAATAGTGTAGTCTCTAGAGATTCCATTTGTTGGTTCTCTAGCTTTGAAGAGATTAGTTCACTATGAACTATTCTTTCGTATAGATTATAGTCATTCGTCTACAAAATGGAAATCTTCTATGACCACATAGCAAACTCACGAAGATGAAGAAGAGCAAGCTAGTGGTTAACAATTAACATAGAAGTAGGATTAGTCGCGCGAAGATCATAGACACACTATGGATGAAACAAACTCCCTTCGACTCCAACGATCGTCTCGGATCCATGTCAACCATCATCTACGTCTATCGAAATCAACTTGTTGATATTCTCAACTACGTCTTGCTATTTCATTATTTTCACTATCCATTCTCGTCTCAAATCGAATTAATTAATTTTCTTTTCAAAGAAATTAATTCCTCCTCCTTGCAAGAAAACTCATCTCTAAATCACCTCTCAAATTGACGTCTTGATTATCTCGTCCGAAATAGTCAAAGAAAATTTTTAATTAAACAAAGGGTTAATTAAAAATTGTCAATATTCATTTTCACAAAAACTGGCCAAAAATCGAAGAATTTTTTTTCTCAGAGGGCGGCCCCCTTAAAATTAAGGGGACCGGCCGTGTAAATTGGGCGGCCCCCTTAATTAATTAAGGGGACCGGCTACTGAAAAAAAAATTAAACAACCATTTCAGACGAATTTTTTTTTCAAACACCATTTCACTCTTCCCTTTCTTCCTCTGCCCACTGTGACGAAAACCCAACTCCATTACCATCAAAATCAAAACTTCAAATCATCCAATTAACCAAAATTCGCAAGGGGTAATCACTAACAAATCGATCAACAACATCTATTGTAAGTTTTTCATCATTCTTTTCATTTGATTTCATCCAATTTTGCTCTCAATCAAAATTGGGTGTTCTTCGTCATTTTCATACTTTTCATTTTGGTCTAGGATTTCCATAACTATAATGATACCCGTAGTCATAGGAACACTACATTCTTGATAGGATTGAATCAAAACACTAATTGAGTCACAAAATTTTTTTGGTTCGAAATTTTCATAAATATAAATACATATTTTTTTATCTTAAAACAAAGTTTATACATTGTTGATTCATGCCAAAAACATGGTAAAACAACATTACTTTGTCCATCAAAACGTACATTCCTAAATGTATACTTTTCGAATCAATAGAAAAATGTGTTATAAAAATAAAGGGGTGTTTGGTTAGTTTCTTAGGATCAACTTTTAGAGTCGAAATGACCATCACCATAGTTTTGTCACTTGTATAAACACTTAACTAGCTTGTATAAGTCATCAAGATATATAATTCATATATATGTTGATATATTTTGCGATTAGTATGAAATAAAGGGGCGTTTGGTTCAACTTTTTAAAACACGATTTTTGAATAAAAACAAACACTACTTAACTTTTATCAAGTTATAAAAAAAATTAATAAACTTATACTAGTCAACATGATATATACTTGACATATAGTTTTTGACAAGCTTAAACAAATTTCATGTTAATAAGGGAGTGTTTGGTTCATGGTCTTGATGTTGAAATATATAACTAATATATATTTTTCGACATCCGAGATTAAGTCAAAAATAAATTAAGGAACATATGGATCACTTCTTAGGAGTTATTTTTAGTGTCGAAGTAATCCTTGTCCCACATTTGTCATTTTTCAAAAACTTAATTTCATTTTCTTTATTATATTTTTGTATAACATTTTATGTTGTTGATAAATTGTTTAGGTGACAAAATGCCAAGAGCCACTACCACCGATATATCCCTTACTAAATCCTACATCCCAAAAGTATCCAAAATCCCCGGCATCTCCCCTACCATTGCCAAATTCTACAAATCCATTGAAAATCGCAACATTCACGAAGGTCGTGTTGTTGATCAAGCCTATTACAAATCCAACAACATCGAGCGTCTCTTCACAAACATTCGCTTCGATTGTCTCTTTAAAATCAACGAACCGATTGTTCCGAGATTTATTCTAGACTTCTATAGTCAAGTCACGGTTCAAACCGATGAATATGGCTATCTTGTCATCTCTTTTATGATTCAACATGAATTCATAACTCTCACTCTTGCTCAATTCGGTCAAATCCTCAAAATTCCTTACAACGGTCAAGCCGTTTTCACCAACGAGTGGGACCTTGCATCTCTTGAGTATTCTCAAGAAACCGAGGGACCATACTCCACCGACCTTCCTACTCCCGACGATATTCGTCGACTTCTTGAATTGGAACGTGTCATGGTAGACCGTACCATTAAGAGTCAAACCGTCACTCTTACTCCAAATCAAATCCTCACTAAAGAACTAAGCCCCGACATGAAGCAATGGGAAGAACTCATTCGAGAGAATGTGTTCGGACTCGGGGGACATCGGGACCATCTCCCCGCTTGTCTTGCTCACATGTTGTATTGTGTTGTTGCCGAGGAACAATACAATCTTGCTTACTTCTTTGTCAAAAGAATCGAATGTGCTAGAGCTAATCCAACCGCAAATCTTCCATATGGTATGTTCTTGACTCGTCTTTATCGTCATGGAAACGTATACTCATCTTGACAATGGCATCTATGACATTGTTAATCGAGTCATGCGTCCTCTTGTCCTAAAACAAACTCGACGACCTCGAAGTGATTGTGGCAAGGTACGTCATTCCGCCTCCTCTTTATCCTCTCATCATCAAGGCACGTCATCTCATCAACACGATGATGATGATGATGTCAAAACTTCTCGAGCAACTACTCCATCTCCTACCACCTATGTTAACTCTCTTGGTTCACTCAACTACCAAAATTTCCAAATACCTTCCTCTTCCGAACAAACCGATGAAACTCTCTTTACACGACAAACACCTTGCTCAACCAAACGCAACAAATGCACGAGGAGATGTGTGGAGGATTCAAATCATTTGGAAAGGCACTAAAAGGAGTGTTTAGCAAGAAGAAATGAAGATTTTGGAGGGAAACTAGCTAGATAGCTAAATGTGGTTTACGACAAATTTTAACTTGATTATGTGTATGTTCTAAACAACTTTTGTGGTAATTATCCGATTTATTCGGAAAGACTTGGGTGTTGGTTATCTTTAGATGCTTGTTTGATATGATGATTTAAATCTTGGGTTGTTTTGTTTAATCAACTAATTATGCTACTTTGGTTTCGTGATTTGATATGCTTATTACATGTTATATGATTAAATGTGATCATAAAACTCAATAGCGCTTGCTGCAAATAAACCACCAAAACAGAAATACTCTCACAAAAAAATTCTGAGAAAAATCGTTTTTCTGTGAAAATTAGAACCAGCAGAGGGCGGCCCCCTTAATTCATAACGGGCGGCCCCCTTATCTTTAAGGGGACCGACCCCTAATTAAGGGGATCGCCCTAGTAAATCATGGGCAAAACAATATTTTCCCTGCTTTTTGACCCTCTTTTACCTAGTCTCGGCTATCTTTGCCCAGGAATTGCTCGAAACTAACATTTGGAATACTTTAAACTCATTTCCATTTCAAACCATTTCTTTCCATAAATCCCCTCCAAATGGTCATCTTTTTCTTATCATTCATCAACAATTTCAACATTCCATGGCATCCTCCTAGAGGCTTCCATTTACCAAAGCCTCCAAGAGACCAAAAAATCAATATCATTCCACCAAAACAATTGTTTGTGGATTTAACCCATGTGACACAAATACTCCTTTTACCACACTTTAACTATCATCAATAGTGCTCCTATTGCACATTCAAAACACCATCAACAAAGGATACTTCTTCATTCCTCAATTGGACTACCATACCCAATCACCAAACCTCATCAACATCACTTTCACCCAATGGTTACTTGAACCCACCAACATCTCCTCCTCCAAGAGTTTCTCCACCACCTCCAACTTAAGAAAATGCATCAATGGACATCACTCTCACCCTTTCACCAATAACCCCACTTGATGTCCAATTTGATACTCCATCACCTTTACCACCTATCCTTGGTCATCCCATTCCTTAAAACTTTCTTGAGGCACATGGAGATTCATGTTTGTGTTGCATTCACAATCGTACTCTCATATTTGGATTGAGAGATGAACTCCAATATATGTTTTCATATATTGAACATATGCTCTCACAACCACCAACAACCATCATCCCACCACCTCCACCATCTTTCCCAAACTAAACATACTCTATGTTTAGTTTCTTAAATAATTGTACATTCATCATTGAGCTTTACTAGTTATAGGACTTTTTGTAGTTTAAAATTTTCATGTATGTTAGCATGTTATTTATTTTGTATGCATGAGTGTGGTTCACACACTATTTTATGTTAAATGGATGATTATAGTTGGTTGCATTATCATTATGCCATATTTTTCCTCACTTGCTACATGTTAGAAATATTTGTATTGTTCTAACTCGTTTTTGTAGCCAAAAAACTATAGCTCGATTCATTGGTGCCCTCGAACGAGGAGAAGCACACATCAAGAAGGAGCATTTATTCTGTCGATTTTACTAGCAATTCTCGACGATGCCTTTTTGATTCTACAAATAGGGGGAGAAATGACATAAAACTCACTAAATACTTGTTTAAAAATAAATTTACATTTAATAAGTTTAAATTTTGTAATCATCAAAAAGGGAGAGATTGTTGATAAAAATAATGCCTAAAAACATTATTAATTTTTTTCACATCTTTACGTTTTGATAATCACAAAATATAAACTCATTAAATGTAAAATTAAACGTAAACAAGTAATTAGTAGTAAATTTTCATTTCGAAAATTATATCACTTAAAGGTATGAATAAATTAATGCATTTTATAATCAAAGAAAATTTTTATTCAACCTCACACTTTTATAAAATGTTGTAAACATTTTTATAAACATTACAAAACATTTTCTACAAATAAAAGAAATGTTTTATTCAAAATAAACATTTTGAAATTCAAATTTTCGGACCTAAAACGGCTAGAAAAGTTCCAGAAAATTCCCCCTACACAAAAGACAAACTGAGGAGCCCCTAGTCTAGGGCGGCCCCCTTAAATACACGGGCAACCCCCTTAATTTTAAGGGGACCGCCCACCTATTTAAGGGGACCGCCTATAGGTAGACGCTCCTCCAATTTGTCTTATAAATATTGGATTATTCCCCACTATTTTCTTACCTTTTGCACTCATTCTTTCTGATCTAAAACAGCCCACATATCTCATTAAAATCCTTTGATCATCTAATCATAAAGCTTTGTTTCCTAGTGATCCAAGCTCAACTTCTAAAGTGCAAAATAAGAATACTTCCATCATCAAGTGAAGAAGTATTACACCTCAAGTGTGTATTGCAATCTTGTTGCATCCATATCACAATTTGTAAATCATTTGTAAATCTTGTAAAGTTATGTAGTAGATAAATCTTTGTGATTGTTGTAAGTATAGTTGAATCTAGTGATTCATCCAAGTTGTGATAGTTAGGTGTGAAAGTAGAAGTGAAGTAGTGAAGTAGTGGTGTGAAGAAAACTAAGGTGTAAAGAAGTTGTGTAGTTGTGAAGTTGTGTTGTGAAGTCGTGAAAGTAGTGAAGAAGTTGTGAAGTCGTGATAGATTGGTTCTAGCTAAGATTAGAACTCGACATCTAGCTTAGTGTTGAAAATTGATATAAGCGAAAGTTTTGTACGGTTTTCTCCGCCATAAGGGAGTTTGTTGACATAGTAAAGAAAACTCTCGAGTTTGGTGCTCGAGGAGTGGAGTAGAGCGAAGAGGTGCTTCGTTACCGAACCACTATAAATCCTTGCGTTGTAGTTGATTGTTCTTACTATTATCTCTTGTCTTACCATATTTGATATCATCATATTAATTGTTTTAGTTAAATGTATTGTTTATATTGTGCAAGTTTTGAATTCACATAAAGTTGAATCTAAGTTTTTATTAACAAACATAAACATTAAATTAAAAAGTGGTAAACTATTCAACCCCCCTTCTAGTTTTCCACACATACGATCCGGAGGTCGGGGAGGATAAAAGAAATAGAAAGCCATATTATTAGAGAAAGAAAGGGAAGAGTGTGTGTTTCTAGAGAGAGAAAGGAAACACACACTTATGAGATACAAAATAATTATCCTCACCCCTTCATGGAAGTATGGAGGGGGTTATATAGGCGTATGACCATATGAATATCCTAACTTGACATTATTAGTCACTACGAGTTACGCCTTACAATATCTAATGTAATTCCGTATAAGTCGACATATTTTAAGGCTAACAATCTTCCCTCAATATGTGGACATACGGAATTACTTACCATATTTCTAACAAGTACAATTACAATAAAATAAAGTCTTCGAAAGCACTTCCAAAGTTGAAGATGTCTTCTGAGTTCTCCTGGTCTTGAACTTGTACTCCAGCTTGGATCTTCTATGTCTTTACTTGTTCCTAGAACCATTGTAGTATGCATGACTTGGATTAACTTCCCCCCAATTCATGCAATATGTCTTGAAAAGCTTTCTTCATAGACTCCTTTTGGCGAAGTTTCTGAATCAGATTCCCCCCAAACTAACATCCGTATCTTAAGAAGATTCTGAAACTTTGATGTAGTTCGAACGATCTTCTAAGATTGACATTTAAAGTGCACAACGAAATTTTGTAGAAGAATCAGCCAACCACACCAACTAATACTGCTTCTATACTGTATCATGACATTTGGTCTTGGTAAATATCCGTTTTGGGATACATGCGAATAAATCAGCAACACTTTTCTCATGCGGGTGGGGGGGGGGTGAGGGGGGGGGGGGGGGGGGGGGGGGGGGGGGGGGGCGGGGGCGGGGATTGCTGATTTCTTCACACAAAACCTAACTAAGCAAAGTAGTACATCAAAACTAAAACTAACATTTAATTCCAATTTGTATTAACTAACTTCACCCTGGAAGTGGACATGATTACATTCAAAGTATCAAAGTACATCGTATTCACCCATGATGGTTTCGAACCCTAGGAAGGCATCTTTGACGTGTACGCAATTATATACTCGAGAAGTTCTTTCTTAAACATACATCTGAAGAGTTATGAATGACATGAAGAAATTGAAAGATTTTCTTAGCTGTAAAGTACCTATTGTCATGTTGTAGCTTAAATATTCTATGAGAATTGTTGATTTCATCTAACCTTAGTCTCTCTGCTAACTTCCACCTCGCGATTCTTGTCAGCTATTTTCTTTAATACAACTTGGTGAAGTAACCGTATACCAACTTAAAAATGAACAGTAAGATTCTCTAAATTTGTATAATTAAGATTGCGTTGTTGTTGATGGAGTACGGTGCAGAAAAAAGCATATAAGTACCCTATTATCCCACATCAAAGTATAAAAAGTACAACAACTTTTGAAATTATGCACATTTGCATATGCGTGTGACACTGAGCACTACAATGTAACTCACTTAGTTGATAGCTATAACCCATGAGTACTACAATGTAACTCCTTACATCGGTATAACTAGATAATCCAAGTCTCAATCATAACCGTATACGTTAAGCAAGTCATTAATCGATAGATTGGGTTTGAAGAAAAGGGGTAGAAAGTATAAGGAAGTCTCGATGATGAAATAAGTAGACGCCTTCGTGAAACCCACTTCAATCTCAAATAAGGGATACTAAATCAACTTCGTGATCACTTAACATTAAAATCCAAATTCCATGGCCGTTTTGACGTTTTAGTGAATCTTTAATGATCTTTTTTGCATTAAGTGTTGTGTTTGCTTTGGTGTTGTGGAAGGTGTTTAAGTTTGGTTCTTGAACAAATATATGGTGATGTGGCCTTTACCGAAGCTCTATCGAATTTGGTTAATGAGAGAACCGAATTTCGAATTTCGGTTAAATTACCGAAAATGACTAAAGAAGTGTATAAATCGCCTAGAGCACATGGTATAAATCGCCCGGTATAAATCTCCTAAGCCAAATGGTATATTTTATAAATCGCCTAAGATGGTGTATAAATCGCCTAGTGCATAACTGGTATAAATCGCCTAAGCAATTTGGTTATAATCCACATAGCACAAAAAAACATGTATAAATCGCCGGTGTCATTAGGTATAAATCGCTTAAGCAATTTTGTATAAATCTCCTAGCACAACATGTATAAATCGCCCAGTGCAATAGGTATAAATAGCCCAGTACTTCAGTGTATAAGTGTGCTTATTATGGGTATTGGGTAGATTATTGTTGTGTTTAGATCTTAGTTATTTGGGATAACAAGTGGTATCAATCGCCAAGGGGTTTCATAGGTTTTTAAAGTAAAAAGCACCATTTTTTTCATTCGGCTTATTTATGTCTTTGTCATATTGATTCTCAAGCGTGTTTAAGTCTTAGCTTTGCAGCTTATTTGTTACTTAAAATAGCTTCTAAGAGAATAAAAATAGCTTATTTGAAAAATCTTTAAAAACAAGAGTTTTGTTGTTGCTTTGGATCATCAAGGTGTACTTTCATTTTTACAAGCTTATAGGAAGCTTATTATATCATCAAAACATCGTTTTCTTTACAAAAAATCTAGGCTTAAATTTTTGTTTGAAGCGAAACATGTACTATGAAGGAAGCGAAATATGTTTCTGAGCGAAACATGTTGTGAGCGAAATTTGTTCTGAACAGGTTGACACGTTTCAAGCGAAATATTACATAATCTGAAACTAAACGCTGCCAAAAGATACTTATTTCGAGCGATATATGTATCTGAGCGGAATATGTTCAAGCGAAATATGCATCTGAGCGAAATATGTATCTAAGCGAAATATGTTCAAGCGAAACATGTTCTAATCGATTTATGTAATTCAGGTGATTCAATTCAAGCGATTTATGTCTTTATCCAAAACAAAACTCTGCCAAAATTTCAAGAACCAAGCAAAATATATTTTTGTCATAATTCAAGCGAAATAAGACATTACATATTCCAAGCGAAACAAGTAAGCTGAGCGAAATATTACATCAAATTTCAATTTCGGTTCTAAGGAAATCCGTGCATCAGGTGTGAAGAGACTAACTCCGGGCTTCATATAAACAAGAACTTCAAAGTAAAATCAGAAATTCTACATTAGTTTTACGGTTTCTTCTTGATTTAGTAAAATCCCGCGAAAGTGTCACTTCTTTTCTCGGTTTAATCAAGACTTGTAAAATCCCGTAAACTAGAATTCCATATCAAATCACAATCTCAATCACTTCATAAAACTTAAGATCTGATATCCATTAACAACATTAAAATGTCAAATACCAATTTGCAAACTTAAACATCAAATGCTCTTCACAATGCCATCATGGAAGTAGGTGGTAAAGATCGTCCACCAATGTTAGCACATGGTAATTACGTTTAGTGGAAATCCAAAATCAAGAGATACATCGACACCAAACCTAACAATGAACTCATCCACTATTGTCTCCAGAATCCACTTTACAAATTCAAATGGACTGAGAAGTTTTTCACTTTTATAAATACTTTAACAAACTTGTATAAGTCATCAAGATATATAATTCATATATATATATATATATATATATATATATATATATATATATATATATATATATTGATATATTTTATAAAAGGTATAAAATAAAGGGGCCTTTGGTTTAACATTTTAAAAACATAGTATTGAGGGGGGGGGGGTGGGGGGGAGTCCAAAACAAACACTATTTAACTCTTATCAAGTCAAAAATAATAAACTTATACTTGTCAACAAAATATACACTTAACGCATAATTTTTGACAAGCTTAGACAAATTTTAATATTGATAAGGGAGTGTTTTGGGTTATCGTCTTGATGTTGAAATATATAACTAATATATATTCTTCGACATCCTAGATTAAGTCAAAAATAAATTAAGGAACATATGGATCACTTCTTAGGTTTTTATTTTTAGAGTCGAAGTAATCCTTATCCCACATTTGTCATTTAAAAAAAACTTTCATTTTATTTTCTTTATTATTTTTTTTGTAACATTTCTTTTGTTGATATCTTGTTTAGGTGACAAAAATGCCGAAAGCCACTACCACCGATATATCTCTCACTAAATCCTACATCCCAAAAGTATCCAAAATTCCCGGCATCTCCCCTACTATTGCCCAATTCTACAAACCTATTGAAAACCGTAACATTTACGAAGGTCGTGTTGTTGATCAAGCCTACTACAAATCCAACAATATCGAGCGTCTCTTTACTAACGTTCTCTTCAATGGTCTCTTTCAAATCAACGAACCGATTGTTCTAAGATTATTCTAGACTTCTATAGTCAAGTCACGGTACAAACCGATGACTATGGCTATCTTGTCATCTCTTTCATGATTCAACATGAATTCATCACTCTCACTCTTGCTCAATTCGGTCAAATTCTCAAAATCCCGTACAACGGTCAAGCCGTTTTCACTAATGAATAGGACCTTGCATCTCTTGAATATTCTTAAGAAACCAAGGGAACATATTGCACCAATCTTCCTACTCCTGACGAAATTCGTCGACTTTTTGAATTGGAACGTGTCGTGGTAGACCGAACCATTAAAAGTCAAACGGTCGCTCTCAATCCAAATCAAATTCTCACCAAAGAACTAAGCCTCGACATGAAGCAATAGGAAGAACTCATTCGAGAGAATGTATTCGGACTAGGAGGACATCAGGACCGTCTCCCCGCTTGTCTTTCTCACATGTTGTATTGTGTTGTTGCCAAAGAACAATACAATCTTGCTTATTTCTTTGTCATAAGAATCGAATGTGCAAGAGCTACTCCAACCTCAAATCTTCCATATGGCATGTTTTTAACTCGTCTTTATCGACACGTCATGGAAATGTATCCTCATCTTAACAATGGCATCTATGACATTGTTAATCGAGTCATGCGTCCTCTTGCCCTAAAACAAACTCGACGACCTCGAAGTGATCATGGCAAGGCACATCATTCCGTCTCCTCTTCATCCTCTCATCATCAAGGCACGTCATCTCATCAACACGATGATGATGATGATGATGTCGAAACTTCTCGAGCAAGTACTCCATCTCCTACCACCTATCTTAACTCTCTTGGTTCACTCAACTACCAAAATTACCAAATACCTTCCTCTTCCGAACAAACCGATGAAACTCTCTTTACACGACAAACCACCTTGCTCAACCAAACGCAACAAATGCACGAGGAGATGCGTGGAGGATTCAAATCATTTGGAAAGGCACTAAAAGGAGTGTTTAGCAAGAAGAAGAAGTGAAGACTTAGGAGAGAAATTAGCTAGATAGCTAAATGTGGTTTAAGACAATTTTTAACTTGATTATGTGTATGTTCTAAACATCTTGTGTGGTGATTATCCGATTTATTCGGAAAGACTTGGTTATTAGTTATCTTTAGATGCTTATTTGCTATGATGATTTAAACCTTTGGATGTTTTATTTAATCAACTACTTATGCTACTTTGGTTTCATGATTTGATGTGTTTATTACATGTTATATGATTAAATGTGCTCATAAAACTCAATAGGGCTTGCTGCAAATAAACCACCAAAACAGAAATACGCTCATAAAAAATTCTGAGAAAAATTGATTTTCTGTAAAAAATGGAAACCAGCAGAGGGCGGCCCCTTTAATTCATAACGGGCGGCCCCCTTATCTTTAAGGGTACCGTCCCATAATTAAGGGGACCACCCTAGCAAATCATGGGTAAAATAGTATTTTTCCTGCTTTTTGACCCTTTTTTACCTAGTCTCAGCTGTCTTGGCCATAAAGCTCGATACAAAATTGACTAAACTTAAACAGTTTAAAAAAAAAAAAAAAAAAAAAAAAAAAAAAAAAAAAAAAAAAAAAAAAAAAAAAAACAAACTTATTCGATTTTCAAACCATTTCCTTCCCATAAATCCCCTCCAAATGATCATCTCTAATACACCATCTTCTTCATCATACATCAACCACTATCAACATCTATGATATCCACTAATGCTTTCATTTTCAAAGCCTCCAAGAGACTAAAAATCAACATCATTCCACCAAGATAATTGTTTGTGGATTTAACCTAAGATGACACAAAAACTCCATCACCTAAACTTCAACTCTCATCACCTAGTGCTCCTAATGCACCCTCCAAAACACCATCAACCAAAGATACTTCTTCATCCTCAATTGACTACATACCCAAATCACCAACCTCATCAACATCACTTTCACCTAATGGTTACTTGAACCCACCAACATCACCTCCTCCAAGAGTTTCTCCACCACCTCCAACTCAAGAAAATGCATCAATGGACATCACTCTCACCCTTTCACCAATTACCCTACTTGATGTCTAATTTGATACTCCATCACCTTCACCACCTATCTTTGGTCATCCCATTCCTTGGAACCTTCTTGAGGCACATGGAGATTCATGTTTGTGTTGCATTCACAATCATACTCTCATATTTGGATTGAGAGATGAACTCCAATATATGTTTTCATATATTGAACATATGCTCTCACAACCACCAACAACCATCATCCCACCACCTCCACCATCTTCCCCAAACTAAACATACTCTATGTTTAGTTTCTCAAATAATTGTCCATCCACCATTTTGCAAGCAAGTCCTATGGAGCTTTACTAGTTATAGGACTTTTTGTAGTTTAAAAATTTCATGTATGTTAGCATGTTATTTATTTTGTATGCATGAGTGTGGTTCACACACTATTTTATGTTAAATGGATGATTATTGTTGGTTGCATTATCATTATGCCATATTTTTCCTCACTTGCTACATGTTAGAAATATTTGTATTGTTCTAACTCGTTTTTGTAGCCAAGAAACCATAGCTCGATTCCTTGGTGCCCTCGAACGAGGGGGAGCACACATCAAGGGGGAGCATTTATTCCGTCGATTTTACTAGCAATTCTCGACGATGCCTTTTTGATTCTACAAAAAGGGGGAGAAATAACATAAAACTCACTAAATACTTGTTTAAAAATAAATTTACATTTAATGAGTTTAAATTTTGTAATCATCAAAAAGGGGGAGATTGTTGATAAAAATAATGCCTAAAAACATTATTAATATTTTTCACATCTTTACGTTTTGATAATCACAAAATATAAAAACGTTCAATGTAAAATTAAACGTAAACAAGTAATTAGTAGTAAATTTTCATTTTGAAAATTATATCACTTAAAGGTATGAATAAATAAATGCTTAATGCATTTTATGATCAAAGGAAATTTTTATTCAACCTCACACTTTTATAAAATGTTGTAAACATTTTTATAAACATTACAAAACATTTTCTATAATTAAAAGAAATGTTTTATTCAAAATAAACATTTTGAAATTCAAATTTTCGGACCTAAAACGGCTAGAAAGTTCTAGAAAATCCCCCTACACAAAAGGACAAACTGGGGAGCGCCTAGTCTAGGGCGCCCCCCTTAAATACACGGGCGGCTCCCTTATCTTTAAGGGGGCCACCCACCTATTTAAGGGACCGCCATAGGTAGACGCTCCTACATAATATCCTATAAATACTGGATTATTCCTTACTATTTTTTCACCTTTTGCACTCATTCTTTCTGATCAAAAACAGCCCACACATCTCATTAAAATCTTTTGATCATTTAATCATAAAGCTTTATTTCCAAGTGATCCAAGCTTAATTCCTCAAGTGCAAGAGAAGAATACTTCTATCATCAAGTGAAGAAGTATTACACCTTTGTGAGTTGTTGCAATCTTATTGCATTCATATCATAACTTGTAAATCTTGTATAGTTCTGTAGTTGCTAGATCTTGGCGATCTTTGTGAGTATAGTTAGATCATGGTGATCTTACCAAATAGTACTAGATAGTTGTGATATAAGTAGTGTTGTGAAAAAGTCTTGCAGTTGTGAAGTCGTGAACAAGTCGTGAAGTTGTGTTGTGATAGATTGGTTCTACCTAAGATTAGAACTCGACATTTAGCTTTGTGTCGTAAATCGGTGTAAGCAACGTTGTGTATGGTTTTCTCCGCCATAAGGGAGTTTGTTGACATAGTAAAGAAAACTCTCGAGTTAGGTGCCCGGGGAGTGAAGTAAGGCGAAGAGGTGCTTCGTTACCGAACCACTATAAATCCTCGCGTTGTTGTTTGATTGTTTTTTGTAGGATCCCGTTAACACTTCACTTCATACAATCGATCACGAAATCGGACTAGAAATGAGAAAGAATGAGTTGTTCTTGAGAGAGAAACTAGAGAGAGAAAATAAGAGAAAAGAGAAAAGATATTATT